>VOMN01039957.1:0-11244 GCA_014899125.1 Orchestia grillus
CGCGGTTATATTGCGTCACGTTTACCGCAGTTATACTGCGTCACGTTTACCGCAGTTATATTGCATCACGTTAACCACTATTATATTGCGTCATGTTTATCGCTGTTATATTACATCACGTTTACAGCTGTTATATTGCGTCACGGTTACCGCTGTTATATTGCGTCACGGTTACCGCTGTTATATTGCGTCACGTTTACCGCTGCTATATTGCGTCACGTTTACCGCTGTTACATTGTGTCACGTTTACCGCTGTTATATTGCGTCACGTTTACCGCTGTTATATTGCATCACGTTTACCGCTGTTATATTGCGTCACGTTTACAGCTGTTATATTGCGTCACGTTTACAGCTGTTATATTGCGTCACGTTTACCGCCGTTATATTGCGTCACGTTTACCGCCGTTATATTGCGTCACGTCTACCGCTGTTTTATTGCGTCACGTTTACCTCTGCTACCAGTATGCTTAGCGTTATTCATGACTCGAAAGTTCATGATTGAAGTTGTTATTGTTGCCATTGAAATTATTGGCAGTGGTTGTAAGATTGTAATGACGTAAATTGCTTCGATTTCCGGTACGCCTGTCTGCATGTCGTACAGGCGTTGAAGAAAGATGCGTTGAAGAATGGGGTCATATTCCACCACATCCTTACGAACGCCTAATTTCGTCATATGAAAACCGCCTCGGAGAAGTAATTGCAAACTAAGAGATGCCACCAAGTTTTAGGCATAGGAAACTGTTTTGGCTGAAAAGTTTGTTCTCCGTCGTACATGTTTTGTTTGTGTGTGCGCGACTGTATTAGCTCAAAAGGAGAAATTTCGCTTAATGATTTAACTCATTTTAAAACGTATATTCTGTGCGAGTTTTACGAAAGGTAGCTCGCTAAATATTTAAAGAAAAATGAAATCTCGTGTGTACAATTACCCATCTCTCCCCACTGGAATTTCGTACGATTTTGTGAACTCTGAGGCATATCTCTAGCATTTAGGGATGTAATGTATCTCTGAACCCAACCCTAGTTACACAGGCCACTGTAATACATCCATAGACCCAACCCTAGTTACACAGGCCACTGTAATACATCCCTGGACCCAACCCTAGTTACAGAGGCCACTGTAATACATCCATAGACCCAACCCTAGTTACACAGGCTGGGCCGTAGATATGTAACCCTCTCCGCATATTTTTTCTATTCAATATCCGGACTACGCTGTTTTTGCGGACGCTTCCGCGGCTTTTTGCGGACCGCGGAAGGCGTATCCGCGGATAGATTACATCGCATCTGTCATTTGTCCCCGACCTGAGCGCGAGTGTGTGGAAACTTCAATTTCCACTTAATTGTGGAGTGCAGCCACCAGTCGAGCTCCGTGCTTAATGGCGACTCGCAGTGACGGAATGGCCTTCTGGTTGTCTACGTTAACTTGAGGTCTGCCAACACCTCAAAGCTCCTCGCTGTCAGAACGGAGTGCACGGCTGCAATAGTTCGTTTGATGCTCTTACGCTCGTTTTCAATTTTGTATTGCAAAAAGTAAAACGGTCCCATACTGCACGACTCTTTATTTCTATAGACGAAAATTTAGATATCTATATCATTCCTGACCGTTTCGTCCATTCTAATTCAAGTCGCTGAGATGTTCTTGCTTGCAGTAGTCCGTCTGTGCTAACATTCCAATACGACGTATTCCTTCCTTCAGCTGCAGCGCATGTGCAGGTGCATGCTTCAATATACGGACGTACGATCGCCAGCAGGCACCACGGGACGACGAGTTCCGCTTGCGAGGCAAATACATGAGCTTGAAACGTTCTAATACGGTTGGAATCCCTTAGTTGTAACCGACCAATGGAAATTGAACAAATATCAGTCATGACTAACGTGCAAAACTTGAAAATCCGACGCCGTCGTTGTCGATCGAGAGTTCGCCATCGAGTTCGCCAAAATGCGATGCCTTCGTTGTCGATCGAGAGTTCGCCATCCCTAGTCTCAAAGCAGCGATTTGCAGAACAGATTTCACCGCAACTTGCAAGTCGAAAGCTGCTCAGCTTATCTTGGTAGTTGCATTGATGCAAACTTCCGCAGATTATATCCTAACGGGGAGCCAGTTTCTGTTAGTATAATTTTAGGTATTTACATCGACGGTTGATTTTTGTGGCGTTTGTTCGTTGTGCCGAAGTGTTAAGATCTCGATGCTTTGCGATAGAGGAGGTTTGGTCAGAGGTGCTCGTTCTATGCCATTGCAATTGCTATAGTTATTCAAGTTATTCGCCGTAATACAACCCAAAAGTCATTAACCATAAACGAAAAAACATTTTGATGCAAATTAAACCATATTTTTGTATAAACGCCAGTCCTTTCGTGAACTGAGATGATACCTGCCTTGTTAAAAAAGAAATTCTCATAGAAATGGTCATTATTAACTCTTGTTAATTTAACTTCCATTTGAAATGACTGTTCAACAATCTTTTTAAATCCTTTCCGAGACGTGAAGGTGTTCATTGTAGCCTTAAAACGACCCTTTCATATTGGGTTATTGGTTTATTGCGTCATGTTACACATAGGTCCATTAAATCCGGCTAATATTATATAGGGTGTTATTGTTGGTTCATGTTGTCTACTATAAGGTGAAAATGTGTCAAGTGATGTAGTTTGTGCCGTACTGATATACTGGAAACAAAGTCTGACCGCTGAATGAGATGCATTTCTAGCGAGGCATTCTCCTTTGAATAGAACAGAGAAGCAAATTTACCTCTTCTTATTTAGTCCATTTATTCTTCACACAAACTCAACATATGACCTGCCCCAATCATCGATGATCATTGAATACATAATTATTCTCTCTTAATGTAATTTCTATCGTGCACAATTTCCATACCCCTTAATAGGGTCCATTTTTCATAATAACAACGTTATGACTCTTCTTGTTCCTGCAGATTCAATTCAATGATATTCAGTTTTCCTTTAGCATAATAATTCCTGAGTGACAAATGTGAATGCTTCTAATTCATAAGAAAAAAATAACTTTCCTGGCTTTCATTTTCCTGGAAAAATTAGAGATGACATTATTCCTTTAATTTGACTGTGCTCCGAATTCTGGTTTCCTTTTCCCTTCCCTAGAGTACAGTGTGTTTTCCCTTCCCTAGAGTACAATGAGCTTTCCCTTCCCTAGAGTACAGTGTGCTTTCCCTTCCGTAGAGTACAGTGTGCTTTCCCTTCCGTAGAGTACAGTGTGCTTTCCCTTCCCTAGAGTACAGTGTGCTTTTCCCTTCCCTAGAGTACAGTGTGCTTTAATATCTCGCTTGTCGAGTACCAGACGTTATTGGGTCATCACTGCGTTCAGGTGAGGTGTTCATTGTGTGAGAAATGTGCGACGGTAGATCCTGGCATTGGCTATTGATGGGGCAGTCATTGGGGGCTGGAACAGTCAGTCAATCCTTCTAGATTGTGTGTTTCTTGCTTAAGAGTCGAAATCTTTTTATGGCAGAGTTTCTTCTAAATTGAATGATATGCGATCTATGCGCCCCAGGCGGTTATAAAGGCGGCGAGTTTCCTTCTCAATGTGACAGTCTTGGTCGCAGAAGCCTTCCTGTTGTCAGTCCCAACAGTTTGGTCGCAGGAACCTTCCTGTTGTCAGTCCAACAGTCATGGTTGCAGAGATCTACAGTTGTCAGTCATTCATGACTCTTAATAAAGAGTTCACTTCAAGTTTTCATCGTTCAGTTTGAGTGAGAGATATATAAATACCCGAGTGCCTCCACCATTTCAGCGCTGGCGCGTTTTCATGGTACGGAATGTCCTGGCAAACTCGAACAGAATGTCATGGCGAACTCGAACAGAATGTTCCTGGCAAACTCGAACAGAATGTCCTGGCAAACTCGAACATAATGTCATGGCAAACTAAAACAGAATGTCATGGCAAACTAAAACAGAATGCCATGACAAAGTGGAGCGGGACAAGTGTCCCACCGATTGGCCAGGACAATCACCAATCACGGGAAAGGGATTTTCGTTTTGTTTTCGTGTGTGGGTTGCCGATGGTACCTGATCAAGTCGTGAACACGATTTCCCCATTTCAAATAACGTTCTGTATTAAACTAACAAACGCGTTTGACTTGTACGCGGGATGGGGTGTGTTAGTTAGGTTTTGAAATACCAGGATTTGAGAATTTGATCACTTCTTCATAATTAATAATTTATTTTGTAATGAATGGTTTATGCAGCCTCCCATCTGTCTCATAACAAGTATAACCTAGACCCGTTCAGTCCCCACGTTTGGTGATGGTGTCGAATAGGTGTATTGTGTACTTAAGTTAACTATTTCCTCGATTTGTAATGTGCCCGTGCTACATATTATGTTGCTTTACTTGTGCAGGTTGTGTACGGTTTGCGCGTGGTGTGTGCGAGAGGTTGGCCTTACGTACTCATTTGGTAATCTTGTTTTGCTCACGATTTGCAAAGGTTTTTTATCTTGGTCACGTCTTATTTCTTTTCGTTTTAAATTTGATTTACTGTCGAGTTTTTTGTGCTTGATCAATGATTTATTTTCAGAATTTTAATTTTCTCTTTGTTGCATTTCAGTGTCGTACATTCCAATGCGTTTGGTTGATTCGTTAGACTCTCCATTGCAAAACGCTATAGACGCTGCAGTTTTATTCTATAGGGCATAGAACAAGACTTACAACAAGACCAGCACTGCTCTCAGGAACGAGATGGGTTCATTAAAGGACTCCTATTCCTTATTCCTGAGAAGCGAGATGCGATTTATATTTAAATTGAGTCCAATGATTGTAACTCTGTGTACATGGGTGAGACCAGAAAATAGGTTCAGTAGCGAATATCTTTGCATCAGTATTCTTTGAGGACCTTGTAATAAAATTCTTTGATCTACAACGTCACTAGAACAAGTCACGATGTAAATTTCAATCATCCGAAACTCCTTACAAAAGATTCACTTGTAAGGCCAAGATGGTTTCTAGAATCGTTTTTCACATCAGTAAATAAAAATACCATCGATAGATGCATATAATTTGCCAGACGTGTATAAGCGCCTAATTAATGATTTGCTAAGAAACTGACCTATTTGACGTCTCTAATAAACTTTCTTTCTGATTATAATTTTATATGTTGATTTCAAATTACCTTTCTTTCGTTAACGTATAGTTTTCCTTAGTTTTGTCTGTACAAAACCGCCCTATTTTTATAAATGTCCCTCGAAATTGTAATAATCCGTTGCATAGATACGCGTGTCCTCCTTATGTGTCCAGATTACTCGCTCTGCGGGAGACTGCGAAAGCTCGGGCCATAAAAAGTAAAGTCTAGCTGAAGCTATTTACTTTTTGTTATGTCTAATTTGTCGAAGGGAATGCATGTAGCGCTCAAATTTCGTTTGTGATTTGCGTGTTTTTCAATCATTTTCCGTGTACTATTTCCTAAACATTTTGTGTTCCAGTGTTTTGGGAGCGTTCGCGCGACGTGCGATGTTCTTGTGTTTGTGGTGTTAATTTCGACATTGTTACGCCGATGACGTGACTGTGATCTGATGTGCGTGTCGGTTTACAATTCCCTCAGTTCGAAACGAGTTTTCCCCCAATGTACAACGTGTATTTCACGCTCACCAAATACAGGGTGCCCTCTAAAAATGTTAATCTTGATTCGTATCTAGGATACCTAACGACAGCTTCAGTCCCATACATTTTTTTAGCCTTTATCTGTTCCAAATGTAAATTTATAAACATCGGCGGAAACAAACGGATCACCTACAACGAATTTTTTATTAAAATCCGCTGATGTTTATTCGGTGGCTTATTTTACATAATAAAACTCCGCTTTTCAAAAGGGAGATCAATCTCCGAAATATTAATACTTAAAATCACTGGATGCATCTCTCCTGCGCACCCTGCGCGTGTAACATTAATTGTGTTGCTCTATGTAAGTATGTATGTGTAACTTTGGCGGAAGTGCACGCTTCTCGAACAGTCATGATCACTCCGCTGCGTTTGCACTGCGTTTCTGTTTTTCATGTAAAATACAGAAAAGAATAAACAGGGCTGAAATGTTTTCATTTTTTATGCTTGAAGCAGTCAAGAACTAAGCTGAACGTGCAGCGGCCTCTTGGTCTCCTGACAGGAGAGGCCTGCTGTTTTTCACGAGGCAGTTACTCTTTTTGCTGCTACTGTTAATGTTCCTGAACGCCGTATCATGGATACCTCAAGGGGTTCCAAAAATTGGTCGTGAGGCTCAGATTAAAATCACGAATTCTGTCTCGAAACTCTCGTGAAAAAGTTCGCCTGCTGATCACGCGGTGGTGTTTTGCAGATCTTTATCCAAGTTTCAGCTCAATTCGAACAACGAACGTGACTTCACTTTGCTCTCGTCGGAGCAACCGATTCGATTGACCCATTTTTTGGGACCCCGATTTGATTTGTTTGAGGTCGAAGGCCATGAGTGAGAGCGACTTTTTGAAATGCATCTATTTCTCTTTTGACGAGTTGGTATTCTTACCCCCGCCTTACGAGTGGCCACGCACCAATTCCCCCCCTTTCATAGCTAGACAGTTGATCTCAATTCAGCCATTTAGCTTTGGGTGAGAGCCCACGGCGTGGCGAACATAAATAGCCAAACGACTGCAGCATGACGTGGGGCTGATCTCATCAGTCCCACGTCATGCGTGTGCCCTTTGCATGACCGATTTCTTCTTTAGTCACACGCCATTGGGAGACGATGACTGGAGGCGGTCATTCCCACGTAAAGGCCACTCTGTAGTCTTACGCGTTTGCGTCTCTTGACAGAACACTCAAATTTGGCTCGAGTCCAATCAGGTGCACGTAAAAATTTTCTGGCCCGTGCACATTGTCCATTTGTTGCCGTACTGGGTGTGCACTGTACTCATAGGAGCACATCTATAACACTTCTCACCGCACATCATTGTCTATCTGCACATCTTGCTTGGTGCTTACGTCACCATGTTTCATTGCTTAATCCTCTTTTTTAAGACGAATTCATCTCACCTGAGCACATAACAAGGGACTTCGGGAGACGGTAACTTGTGACACTCCACAGCCTCTCTTCTCTCGTCTGAATCGACGTGTGTATAGTCGTCTCCGTATGGGATGATAGAACGGTTCCCTCAAACAACCGCTCTACAGTCAACTGCCTAAAACGGTATGAGATAGAGCATGCGCAGAAGATCCAGTTTTGTCATAACAAGCAAGTAGAGCGTGTTATGAGAAGCAAATAAGAAGGTAAAGCGTTTGTTTGTTTGAGCTGAGGTAGCGCCCCATGCGGTGGACGACTGTATAGCGGTTGTTTGCTGGAGCCGCTCTAACGCTCGATGCGGAAGACAACTGTCCTCGTACTGAATCACTTTTGTCCTTCGACCGAACGAGTCTACTCCATTTATATGCGTTTATGATACCACCCTTTTGCTACCATTGTGATTATGCGTCCCGACGAACTGTGCACATCACATATGCGTGGTGGGTCCCGCTTTCGGATTCCAAAGGAACAATTTATCTTAAAATTCTGTACCCAAAGTCCCTTATTTAATTTTTTCATATCTATTTTTTGCGGTTGTTCTGATGGCTTATTAGGCACTTGTGCTATGGGCCTCTGCAGCACAAATTTCCATTTGAAGAAAAACTGTTCGGTAGCGAAAGAGTAGCGAAGTTGTGTGTTTTATGGACTCTAATGAATTTTTCTGTTTCTTCCTTATTCTCTAAGGATGGCGTGGAAAGAAATGAGGTAAATCGCCGCCCCGACCGTCGACCACGCGTTGCCAGGGCTTTCTTTTCCCTCAACTTTAAGACAAATTGAGTCACTTTGCTCCCCCCCTTTCTGTTATCTTGATCAATCTCCGACCCCCGTTTTTCTTGACCAATCGTTGCCTCCTCATCGCTCGCTCGTTGTGTGACGTACGTAACCAAAACGAGGATACCATGAAATAGTCCCCGGCAACTTATAGTCGTATCTCCCCTTGAACTTTTTCCGATCGTTTCCCCTGAATTAATTTTCCAGCCTCTGCGTGTAGTCCTCAATGTGTAGTGAATAGTTGATGTATATTCGCCTATCGGAGCCTGAAAGCTTTGCGATATCAGCCCCGTCTTTTTTATTTTTTTTACACGGAAGCCTGATAATTCGAGACCTATGCGCGTGCTGCTCTCAGGCTCTTCCGTTCACTTTTATTCTTTCCCGTGTGTCTCTCGTACATCATTTCTCTGACCATTTTCAAGCGCATTTTCACGCTTGCGTTGTTAATCACGTGAAGCCATCGAGTTGTGCCCCTGAGGGTTTTTTTCTGTTCCCGTTGATCCCTCCTCCGATGCTTGATATTGAAGATTTTTACCTCGAATGTTTTCATTTGAAAACTTCAGGATATCCTCGATTGCCATCCTTATGGAAAAGGAGTTTTCGATCGTGCGGTACGGGTTTCAATCCAATGATGTTTTATGTGTTCATTTTCACCACCGATAAAAGTTTTTCGATTTTGAAACTGGCCTGTTGTTGTGTGTGTTCAGATGTTGAGAGCTCTCTTCACTACGAATTTATTTATTTATTTAGGGTGTTCCGTTTTACAAAGGACGTCGAATTTGAGTAGAACGTCTTCACGATGCGATCACACTGATCAGCTGTAAAAACCTTTGTGGCGCACCGCGAGCAAGCGTTCTGAAAAAACTAAATTAAAAATCGTTGATCGGAGTTGGTTGAAATATCATACACAGTAAGAGGGCAAGCTTCTAAGCTGCAACGCTCAAGAGTATCGGCTAGTTAAAATTCGGCGTCCTTAAAGGAACACCTTGTGTACGAAACAGCTTTCTCATTCCAGTGTGTGGTGAAACAAATAAGCATGAGAGATCCTTCCTTTCTAATATCGTCTGTGTGCGTCTAGAGGCGAAATTCTAGTGCGCATGTCTTCCCTTACAGAGGATGTGCGTGTATGGCGCCGTTTTATTTTGCTTCTATTTAAGCTAACAAATGTGTCCGATCATTGTGCCCCACCCTCTATGAACACTTTGAGAGCAGCGACATTAGCGCACTGCCGTGTGGTTCAGGTGATGGAGTAACTTTTCTCATTATCTCTACAAGCTCTAATTTAACCGATATTGGTTGTGTATAGCTGCTTACAACAACGCTCGTTGCTTGCGATGAGTTTCAATCCTTTACTTAACGTTCACATTGACAACCTTCGTTCTGCAAAGTTGTCTTTCGCTTGTCGCTGTGCTACTAAAATTCTTGAACGTTTTTATTTCATGTTAGTTCATTTAGAGCTGTATCGCATGTGTGCTGTTAGCGTGGTGTGGGGTGGCCGGGCAGCGGCAGTTGCTGGTGTCATTGCGTTATTAACAATGCTTCAATTTGGGGAGACGACCGACGGACGCACGGATGCGGGTGTTGACTTCGGTCTCTGCAGCCTCTGCGGTACGTCAATTTGTCCTAGTCTTAATGTATCAGCGATGTTAGGCTTTATGTTTTCTTTTTTAATTAGTACTAGGAGAAATGTGTTCTGTATTATATAGCAGGTGTTCTTTCATATTTATTATTGTCGTTGTGTTCTTTTTTGTCATGAAAAAGTAGGTGTGTGTCAGTGTGAGCGGCAATAATGTTACTTCCCCCAACCAGGGTTTTTGAAAGTATCTCATTTATTTGCATTTAAATACCACAGCGCACAGAAGCTGCCCACGTACGCCCTCCATTCGCGTTTGACGCCAACTGCACAGCACCTCGATTGTCCTTGTTCATTTGAGGGGAGAAACTCGTACCGCGATCATACGGTATTTCTTTTGAGATTTCGATTTTTTGTGCTATAAATTATGTTTTCACTCAACATTCGGTAAGTGTTTCATAAATGTTCGTCATTTTCGTCTTTATTTAAGCTATGCGATTTTTGTATTTTGGTAATGGTTTCCAAACCAAATTCTTAAGCCTGACCGAGTATTGAATGTTGCATTACCTGTTAATGGCCACAGCCCAGGTGGTCGGCGGTGCATTCACACGGTCTATGTAATCACCACTTCCCTCAGATGACGACATTCACTGTTGACAGGTTAAAGCGCTTCCAATGAAACGCTTTCTTTCTGGCTGCATGGTATTTATTCCCCATCAGGTAACCTATGACGCTGTATATATAATTCTTGAATTACCCATATGTCTGTCGTCGGCGTCACCCTGCTACATGCAAAATAAGTGTTTTCGAGAAAAACTACGTGGCACATCAAGAGTTGCCAAAATCAGTGATAGCTACAGAATCAGAGTCCACAGATACGTCCACTCGACACAACTGTATGGGAGTCGATATAAGAAGCGCTCGTGCCGACTCCTGCATACGCTAGATTATAATTATTCTCTACTGCGTCCATTTACGTACGGAGCCGGAGATCGATTTTGCTGGCCTTTATCTGCGTTGTAAAGATACGTTTTCTGTGTGCGGTCTACGTATATCGCCATCTCACATGGGGACTGGATAGCTCGTTTTCGTTCGCTAATCGAATGACGCGACCTTAATTTAAAAAAAATACCTAAAATTTCAACTCCATCGGCAAGAGATGAATTGGAACTGATAGAAGGTGTTGCTTACGTCCCACTGACACGTTCAGAACACATTCAATACTAGTACAGTTTGATTCAGACACGCCTGTAAGAACTGTTCCACACGTTAGACGATGAGAGAGAAAAGCTTAACGAAGTGCACTGATATCAACGCTGAGCAGGCGAGAAACTTGCAAAAGGATGCGTTATGAATTTTTTCTTGTGTTGGTCGTTACGGGCTGTTCTTTGAAAGTTTGCTTCTGGTTGTGCTCGTGACACGATGACGGCGGTACTTGGCTTTGTTCTTGTCGCAGAGCACCTCTTTAACTCCTTTAGTCGCTGGGGACTGATCTCCTCAGTCATCGAAAACGCTCGCCAGTAACGCGTGAATGAGTACGGCACTAACGCGAAGTGCAGGACCTGTGGGTCGTGACAATGAACTGTGGTGGTGTGGTGTGTTGTGAACGGCGTGTTGCTTGGGGCTCGCGTATGAAGGAAAAAAACACGGGAAACCCGTATGTGATCAACGTGTGTAACGCCGCGACAGATGTTGTGTTGCTGTTGTTGCTGGTGCTGTTTGTGCTGCTGCAGCTATTATTGCCAGTGCTGCCGCTGCTGTACAACGTTTTGCACGTGGCACGCGCAAAGGCTACACGCGGCAACACGCACACACGCCACAAGTGCACGCGGCCACACGTGTACGCGGCCACACGTGCACGCAGCCAC
>VOMN01039962.1:0-23112 GCA_014899125.1 Orchestia grillus
CCGCCAGTAAAACGTGGTAAAGGGAACAGTGAAAATTCCCTTCCTCAGCCGAAGTAGTTAATAATTTCAGAGCAGATTTAATGAACCTTAAAATAACATTCATAATTTAGTCACCCTGACTTATTGGCTTCTGTAATATTATTGATTCATTAACTACAAATAACTTTGACCCTAAAGTAACAGTCATGATTCTGTGAAAGTGAAGGTCTCAAAATAGGTAAGTCACATACACACAGACTACAATTTGTTAAAAAGTTTTGTTACAACCTGGATGCCCAAAGTTGTTAACTTTTCCAAGAAAATACTGCTGCTCAGATCATCAATGCAATGCTTTATGAATTAATCATGTTGTAGGATTGTTTTATGAATATGTGCATAGATTAATACTTTCAAGAGTTCTTTAAAAATAAAATAAGAATTACATGGGAAGCAAATGCTCAAGTTTTGTAGAAAAGAATAGAATATGGCAACAGAAACAAGTCAGAGTGCTCATTCTTGGGTTACTACCCAAGTCCCATGCTGTCAGACACCAATCACGCACATGCAAAGGATTAGACGTAGAATCGGAGGGAGGGATAAAGCAAAGATCAGGTAGCAATAACTACCACCTGTGTTTTGTGACCACCATCACCACCACTAACTGCACTACTTCTGCTGAGGAAAATGAAGGCATTCAGAAAGAGATCAATCAGGCTCACTATAATCGATTTTGGCACATAGGCACCAACATATTTGTTTTAACATAATACTTGTTCTGATACTGAGATTGTTTCTTTTACCAAACTTCCCTTTGCATCATCAGTAATTTTTGAATAATAATTAAATCAGTATACAATGATGCAAATCAGTATGGAAAGAATTTACAAATCAGTAGTTTGAAGTACTGGGGAATTCTCTAACTGATACTTATTTGTCTTGGCAATTTTTTAGGAGTTTTGAATTTGATTTAAAGAATTTTGAATGGCATCAGCTGAGACTAGGTATGTTGTCCAGTAGTTGGTCTCAGATTCCAACAATTTTTGCTGTTGAAAAATCCAAGGCCTCTGATATCTTGAACGATTAACTTACAAGTTTATAGTTATTTTTCCTGATGTGAATGTTATTGCTTCTTACAAAAAGCCCTTTTAGGTTACTGTCATTGGAGTTATTAAAATATTGTAGGTCTTGATTAGTTGACCTTCTCATCTTCTCTGTTCAAGTAAGATGAGTTAGCCATTGATGATGCTGTTTGTAGCTGTGGTCTTGGAAATTAGAGATAATTTTTGCAACTTTGTACTAAATTCACTCCATTTCATTGATGCCTTGTAGAGTAGAAGGCCTGGGTTATATTGCATATTCCAGGTGTAGTTAGACTAGACAGTGCTCTATAGAGAGGTAGCATCACATTTTTGGATGTGTTTCCAAGAATTCTGTTCACATTCTTGACACTTATTTCTACTTGCTTGTCAAGCTGGATGTTTTTAGTGATGTCATGATCTCTTTGTTTTTCTACCTCTTCAATGGGTCCGTCGCCTATTGAGTTGAAATTTTAGGTTTGATTCTAATGTACAGCACTGAATATTTGTGCATGTTAAAAAAGCTCATTTGGGAGGTTTCAGGCCATCAAAGGAGACAGTGGAGGTCTGTTTACATGAAATTTATATGCATTGCTTATAGGTGATGGAGGCATGTTTGTAAATGTTCACCTAAATTAATGTATGTACTTACAACAAAAGTGGGGAATGTTGAAAAAAATTATTCTACCAGCTTGCCATTTTTTTTAATTTTCAGGAAGATCATTGGTAATTTTCCTGTTGTATGTTAGTGACATCTATGATTTCAAATAAAGTGTTTATAAAAAGTTGCTTGTAAAAGATATTTTTTTGATGTCACTCTATGTTATGAATGTTGTTCATATAAGTTCTTGCTCAACTCTTCACTTCTGTGAAGTACCTTATTTTATATATCCCTGTTGATAATTTTTTAATTTGTTTCTGAATGTCCAGATGCACCAAGTTTTAATGCTTGTATAATTATTTCCAGGTTTGTGGGTGAAAGGTGCAGATGAGAGCAGCAATAGCTACCTCCAAACTCGCATGGTTGCCCTTCACAATTGCCTGGTTGTTGACCTTCCAGAGTCTACTACAGCTGAGTGTGACAGCTTTACGGTTTATTGCTTCAATAAGCGTGGACATCTTCTAGCATTTGACTGGTCAGCAGTGAGTACTTCATTTAATTCTAGTTGTGATCTCTATTGGCTACCTATGAAATGGAACACTTGATCAAAATATGGCAGACTTGACCTATTAGTGAAGTATTTTGTTATTTTATTTTTCAGGAATGTCATTTGAATGCAGGAAGAGTAGTTTGGCAGGTTGACTTGTCACAAGTTGTACCCTGTGTGCCAGTGTTGCTCCACCAATCTGGGCAGCAACCTCATCATGGTAAGCTACTTTTTTAAAGCACTGAACAAATTTACTGTATACTTTCCTCACCTCTACCAATCAAATGTTTTTCATATTTGTGTTGGAGAATCAACAAGTAGGTTTTGTTTAGGGAAGCTTAAATGAGATAAGAATAGGAAAACTACAGTGGGTTGAAGCATTTTTCTAGAAAGAGTTATTTATTAAACATTTAAAGCTTTCAAGTAATTTTATGCGCATCATCTGTATGTATCTGGAATCAATCAAATTTTAATTTGTATGTATTATTAGTGAAATACATGACACCAAATAGACAATTTTACTAGAGAAATGCTTAGTCCTAATCTAAAATATTACGGAGTACAGATGAGTCTGATTCATTTAAAATTGGAGTATGGTGACAAACAAAAACACTCAAGCAATCAGATGTCTTGTCCGCTGCTAGAGCCTATGATTTCAAACATTTTCATGAATCAAGTGATTGGCTGCTAGGGAATTGTTTCGAATGATACTTTGTGCACATAGAACTTGCAGACACTTGCTGGGTAAGAATGCTAATTCCCCTATTTACAGCTATGCACATGACAAAATAGGAAATAGTCCCTCCACTATGCAAGCACAACACTTCCTAAATGCACATTCATTTACAGGGTGCCCGCTAAAAAAGCAGGCAATTTAAAAATGACGTAGTTTTAAAATATTAGTGCCACAAGGCTGAAATAGATTTTATTGAATAGAGCAGGATTTAACGTTTCATTATATTAAAAATTTATTATTCGGTATAACAACCACCAGACTCAATATGCTTATCAATCTGAACTACCAATGTTATCTTGGGGTGAGATTTCTTGATGACATTGCATGTATATGGTTTTAAATTAAGTTTTTTTAGAATAAAATGAACAGTAACTCTCTTCATGTGTCTCAGCAGAAAATTTTCTCACCGATTTCGTTTTATCATTGTTAATTAAAATCCTTAACATGTTAATTCTTCTTCCTGTTGTTGTTGTTTTGGGATGGCCTGAATTTGCTTTGTTTAAATTATGCACTGTACCGTGAACATTCCACTTAGTGTAATTAATTAGAACTGTTATTTTACATCATGGTGTTCCATATCTTGCTTGAAATCAATCAATTTTAGTGATCACGGATTCGTGTTTAATCATATCTTCCATGACAAATTGTCTCTGTTAGACTGTTAATTGTACCATTCTTGGGGCTAGTACACCGTGAATGAAAATTTGAGTTCTACTGATGTACCTGTACATCATTTTACATTGTATGTATGATACCAAATAAAGTTTTAAATCCTGTTTTTTTTAAAGGAATCTATTTTAGCCTTCTAGCACTAACAGTTGACAAACTAGGGCATTTTTAAATCGGCTACTCTTTTAGTAGACACCCTGTACAATGTAACTGTGCAAGAGCTCAGACATTCTACGAGTTAACCAAGAAAAACTGCTAGCCGTGAAATTGTGGGAAAAATTATTCTGAAGTTAATTTACAGATAGTATTTAGACAGGGGACTTTTGAGTTCCATAGATACACCTTTTTTTTTTAGAGCTAGACATTATTGTAAAGTAAGGTACAGTATTTGCTTTGGAACAATGATATTGTCTCTTATTATGGTCGTATTCAGTTTTTCTGTGTACGGTTTCTGAACAAAGGGCAAAGGAAATGAAGTTTAAAAAAATATGACTGTGAGTATTCCAATTAACTTTTACAAGCATTGCATGTAGAAGAAATGTTGGAAGCCCTGTCTAAGAAACAAAATACAAGATTGCAGTAAGTTGAAATATCTTGCACTGTCATACTTCATTCCTAAACCTGTATGAGGTTTTATGAAAACTGATTTAGAAAGAGTTGTTGTTTTCTTTGAATACTGAAAAGCAGAATGTAAAATTTTGAGTCATTCAGATTTCAAATTATTGTACAACTGATATGTGTTCAGGGCGACTTGGATTAGAAAATTTCTCAATGCTATAAAAGGGAAAAAATTGTCAACATTTCAGCTCAAAAAGATTTTAATGTGTGCTTGTGTTATCTCAATCAATAATTATTATGCCTAGAGAAAACAACAACATGATTCACTGCATTATTAGCTGTAAATTGATGCATGACTCACTGATGACATCACCATCACTGCCCAAGTGGTGTTACCAGGTATGAATGCTAACAAGTAGTGAGTATATGTATGATACATAAGTAGTCGATTGAGCACATTTGTTGCCCAATCTTGAAAATTAATGTGCGAAATTTTTTTGTCTAATTAGAAACATCACAAGTTTACCCACATGTGTGTACTTGTACAATATTTTACTAATATAGCTTAGCTGATAACTCATTAATGAACATTAACTGTTTTCCTCAATAGCAATTAACATCACAGCAATGGGTGAAAAAATGTGCCTATACTTACAGACAGGCATTAATAAGCTTTAACTTTCGTTTGTGATGATAAAATGAAATCAGTGTCATTTTTTTCATATTATACATTCCAAGTTTAGTTCAATCGACTATTTCCAGTGTACCAATCCCGATTCTTGGAATAAGTGCCAATTCTTTCCAATGCCAATTAATCGGCACATCACTCATTAATACATACATATTTTGCTAAAACATTCATGTTCATTTAACGTATTTAAAATGTCCTCAAATAGTCATCACACCCAGTGTTACGTGATCACTGTTATTACTGTAAATGTGTAGCATTATATCTATCAATCCTTTGCTCTTTTTGTAAATATTTTTTGTTTTTTCTTCCTTGGTTATTCTGTTCTGAAAGCAAATTTTTAGTACAGCCTCACGCTTTGGTTACAATAACAAATTAAATGAGTAATTAATTTCAATAATTACAGAGATTTCTTGTAATATTTAGTTATACACTAAATTTCAGAACCCACCCATGATTCTGAAAATAATGACAACCAGAAGAGAATGTTCAGCACCTTGCAACCTACATTGAGGTTTGCAAGTAACAGTGTGGCTGTTGTTGCTGATGGCAGAAGTAAAATTTTTGTTGTACGAACTGAGGACCGGAGGCCTGAAGCTCACCACACCTGGCTGGTGAGGCACTTATATGTCTTTGGAAAAGTTGATTATGAAATTTATTATTTGGTATCAGCCAATAATGCATATAGTTTATTTCTCATTGAGTTCCATTAACTTTTACAGAAACTAGTAGATAGTTAGTCCTTTGCTTGAGAAATAAAATTTGAAAGAAAAATACTGGTTAGGTAATGAAATAAATACAATCTCAATTACAGTATGGAAAGGAGTCTTGGGGTACCTTTTAAATTCCTAAATTAGAATAATGAACTAGTTATAACCTATTTTGATATTTCTGCAAATGTTATAAATGCATGAAAAAGTGCATTTTAAGGTAATTTTAATGAAGTTAGGGTAATAAAAATTTGTACTACTGATAGAATGTGTTGAAGTGATTAAGTCATATTTAAAAAAATAATGTAAAAATACATGAAGCAGTCAATATTTTCATAATGCAAAGTTTACAAAACACTATATATATTATGTTTTAGATAATTTTAGAATTTTCATACTTAAATCTCAGTGTAATATTTCAGATTGAGCTTCAGGAACTTTCAAGTACCATTAGAATCATTACATCATTCATTGACTGAGTTATCCTGTACACATTAAGCACATGGGAAATATAAACTGACTGATCACTACCTCCATCAATGCATTGTAGAGCTTCATACAAAAGGTGTTGGGTATAAAAAGGTACCTCTTCAATTTATTGTGCCATGAATTCCGTTGGTTTGGTAATTCATCATGAGGGAATCTCTTCATTCCAGCTGTACTTTTAAGTAGTTCTGGTTGTCTTAGGAAGGTAACAAAATATAGAGCTCAGTCATTGGTGAGAATGGTTGTAACAAACCCAAGTTACTCTTAAAGACCTTCACGAAGACCTAGAGGGAGGTGGAGTGAAAGTGAGCACAGAGTCCTACAATTAGTTGCTCACTGTACCAATATGATATCTGGAGGTTTATAAGAAAAATCCTGTTCGTAAAGAGGAAACGCATTCTTTGTCATTTGAATTTTGCCATTGGGCATCTCTTCATATCCTCGTCATTTTAGAAAAATATATGTACTATTGTTCGACGATACCAAAGTTGAACAGTGTAACTAAAATGCTGTGGCTAAGCTGTAAAAAAAGTACTGAATATTTACCCATGAATGCTATTCCAACAGTCAAATTTTCAGGTCGATTAACCAAGGTCTGGGACTGCTATAGTGCTATTGGCTTAGGAAATATTGAAATAATAGAAGGAAGAAGGGATGACACTTATTAAATAGAAAATTATTTTGCAAATAAATATATATGGACGTGCATAATTTCTCAGCTTGAAGCTTGCCTTTTTTTTTTAAAAGACAACGATCCAAAGCATACCGCGAAACTACCTTAAGCTTGATTAACCATGAATGGAATAAATGTTCTAAATTGACTGCGTAAATATCTTGATCTTACCTAATTGAAGACTTATGGACAGAACTGAATCTCGGAATTCGAAAGAGGAACCCTGAATACGAACTTGAATTCAAGAAAATTTGTTGGAAGAGAATGAAAAAATATTGAACAAAAACGATGCAAGAACTGTGTAGGAGAAGCTTGTTGCTACTTCAACCACAAAGGTTGACAATGATGCCAGATTAGGTGGGCTGTACATTTGATGCCTGACTATTGTTTGTGCGTCAAGCAAGGTTCTCCAGAGGTTGAGTACTCAAGTGAAAACTGCATACCTGAATGTTGACCTTAGTTACTTTCAAACAGTTTCGCTCAGAGTAGCCATACTTTTTTTAAAAACAAGTAAATTGACATTTCATTACAGTCGTACACTTTTCTTTCGTTGTTCATTGTAAAATGTGAAACACTGTGGAAAATAATTACAAATATGTTAAATACAGTATTTTCCAGGTTTATGAACCAATTGAAGATTTAAAGTGTAAAATGTGATGTTGAGAAAAAATTGAATTATGTTTTAATTTAGCAGCCAAAACTTCATTGAAAAATTGTCAGGCCTGGCCCAACAAAAATTTTAGTTTTATTTTTGAAATGGGAAAATTTGCCTATGCACTTGCACCCGTGCAGCCCAGCTACACGTACTGCCCAGCAGCCCACTAATACCGACTGCCCAGCAGTCAACTGGCTCCAGCACACGCTGAAAGCAAACGCCGGCTCTCCGGCCCATAGTTCTCCAAAAACCTCTCTTGTTACACTTTTCCTTGCCTTACTGAACCACTACCAGTGAACTCCCAACTGCCTAAAAGCTAATTAATACCGACTGCCCAGCAGTTCGCGATACTCCACCACAATCCACCGCTGCACCTCCATAGCACGACCAAATCCGTTAATTTTAACAAGCAAAGGAGAGGCTGAAGTTGGAGCTTCACTCCAGCACCTTCTTCCACGATTGTTTACCATAGCTAACGCTGACTCACGTCTGTTTCCCAAGCTCACTATGAAAATACGCCATAATGTGGAATTTCCCTAAACTCTAGAGAGCCACACTTCTGTTTAATTTACAGAATCTTCAATCAAATTAAAATTGAACACTTCACTGTATCTGATTGTATTTTTCAGTTGTGTTTCATTATTGTTTTTGAGACTATTGACGTGCAGTAAATAAAACATTATTTCAATATATAGTGAATTATGTTGTCACTGCAGTTTCATTTGCTTATTATGCTTTGAAGGTAACTATCCAACAATTAATTGAAGTACAGTATGTAATTATTGAATTGTCATTTAGCTTAGTGAAATGTAATTTAGCTTCACTTAAAGGATTTGAGCTTTGTGTAAATGTCATTTAATATCACTGTAACTTTCATAGGCTCCGTCAACCGTTTAGAAAATTTTAGCAATACAATCATGTTAACCATGTCAGCCCTGCTGTTGCCATGAGAGTAGCTGAATTCAAATTTTATTTGTCAGACGGTGTTTTCGGCAAGTATTGGTGCATGTGAAGTTGTGGACGCTCGAGTCTTCTCACCAGACTCGGGTAGTGGTGATGAGCTGCACGTGCTGCTTGTGTCTGTCGTACCTCCGGCAGCGCTACCCGTAGCCCCGCCCTCTAGTCTCAGCTCCGCCCCCTCTCTGCATCTCGTCACGTGGCTCACTCTCGCCTCTGACAATGGTTGTGCCATGTGTCGCTCTAATGTTATTTGAATGTTTTTTCTAATTATGAATAATAGCATTTTGTATTTATCAAAAGTTATGTGCTGTGGTGATATTTTAATGCAATGAGGAAATTTTAGTTGAGCATTCTATAATTATTGCTTATATTGATGAAACTTGTCAATAAGTGACAGAAAAACAATATTGCTTCAGGCATCCATAAATTTATACAGAAGTTCGTTAAATTTTGTTATCCTATCTTCGCTCTGGTGATGTCAAATGCTATGTATTAATAATATCCCCTTATCAATGTTATATTTGTGTGTTTTTTCTGCTATTTTATTTTCTTGACCACTTAATTTAGTCGCTGATTAAACTTTGACTTTATTATCATTGCTGATTAAAATATTTAATTTTATTTGGATGCGACAATATTTACGTTCTCTTAGTGCCGTCACAAGAACATCAAAGAAGAATAAAGCCCGCAATATTGATGTGACCACTTCTAACTAACATTGGCTTCTAACGTGTACAGGCAAGGAGTACACCGTTGTGAGGGAGCGCTTGTACTGCGGCAGTACCGCTCTCGAGTACTGCCACTTCGACGAGGACTGCTCAGCGGTGGTGCTGCTGACATATCAGCTCTACATTTCTCTGTACGACTCGTGCACGCCGCTCGCTGAGCCCGCCACTGCGCAACCAAGCCAGGAGCAGCGCGCGGCCCAGCCAGATAAACCCAAGCCTAAGTTCTTGTTCATGCAAACTGAGGGTGAGGGCATGTAACTTGCTTCCTATTTTTTATTTTGCATGAATACAAGTTTCTAATTTAGTCTACGTGTAAATCATTTATTTTACACACTTTTCCACTTTGTGATAATGGATTATTTTTCTGGAAGAGAATCCCCTCAGGGAGAATAGGATAGGGTTAGGTTAGTTACCTAGGTTTGGTTATTGTATGTTATGTGGACTGGCAACTTTAGAGGACACTGTTATTTACCTCAGCTATACAAAGGCCTTCGGGACTTCTATCTTCCATCCCCGATTTCCTTCTTTCCATTTTCATACTTTCATTGTTGATTCTCTAAATATTTTTCCGTATTCCTTCCTAATTTACTCTTTCGATGCGTAGGGAATGCTGTGTGGGAACACTTGTGAACCGTTTCCTTCAGTGCATGCTAAATGGTCTCTTCTTTTGGCTCTCTTGAGATCGCTTTTGATGCGGCTAGGGAGTCTTATACTAATTAACAAATAATAATAATAATAATAATTTTGTTGAATAAGGACATGTAAGTCATTAAAATTTAAAGGGTTTGCAGTTGTAATCAAATATCTTCGATGTTCAAATGAACTACAAATGTGAGGTAAATGGAAACTGGAAAAGAATATCCCCTGTAAAAACTTCTAAAACGCAAGTGACACTCGATATTGTATGGAAGAAAATTCAAGTGCTGCATGTAATAACCAGGTAGAGGTTAGTATAGGATAAATTTCTGTGAATTCACTGGTTTGAGCTGCCAAAATGGGTAGTTGGAGAAAGCGCAGCCATGCCCTCTTAGTGCCTGCATTATCAACAACGGTTATTGTTTCTGCAACCCTTGTTGCCTCTGAGTAACTGAATTTTTTATGTCATGCATTGCTTAGTTTTAGGTGAATGGGAGTTCATTAAACAAGTAACGAGGCATTTAATTGGTTTGCTGTGCGATACAGCAATGCGAGGTCATTAAACAAGTAACGAGGCATTTAATTGGTTTGCTGTACGATACTGCAATGCGAGTTCATTAAACAAGTAACGAGGCATTTAATTGGTTTGTTGTACCATGCAGCAATGCCTGCGTTGCATTTAGCTTGTTTGCTTGCAGTTTTATGAGCTATGAATGTGAAGTTTACTATATTCATAGGTTACGTTTTCACTTTATTACAGCATACTCTTGTTCAAAGAGTGTAATATTTACTTGTGATGTTATGAGAACGTCCTTCTTTTTTGTTGCCACTGTCCTATTTCACATTAGTTAAGTGCGCTTGAGGTACGGAATACTTAAATTATCCGTATGTCGTTTATGGAAATCACTGGCCTTTAAGGCGTATTAGTAGTGCTCATTGCTAAAAAAAATTTCCCATTAGTGAAAAATTTAGTGCAATCAGTAGACATGAGAACATCTTCTTTGCTGGTATTTCATAATATTTATGAGGTGATTAAACGAATGAAGAGGTGTAGTGTAGGCATCTGAATGCCAATATTCGCCTTGGCTAAAAAATTATGTAGCCTGATTAAGCTTTCTGCTTTTCAATTATTTTGAGTTAATTTTGCTGTGGCTCCCCGTACATTTCGGGGAAACTCAGCATTTCAAACCCGAAGGCAACATTACCGTACGTAGATAAGGATCTCAATACTCCTTTAGGCGCGGTATTTACGTCGTTCTGGCTCCAGGCTTCCAATGAAAATTTCCCTGGTGTCTTTGTTTGTTTGGTTTATCAGGATAACAGAAGTGTTTCAGAGATTGCGTCCCAAACAAGTGTTCAAGTTTTTGTATTCTTCTGTGGTACTTCATCTTCACTCGTTTTTGCTCTCACTGTTGAAGGTTGTATGTTAGCTCTTACTGTAGCGTATGTCTTGATAAGACGGTCCTATTGTCTCTGTTTGTGGTATCACTGAGCCAGGCTATAACCTGCTCGTAGATATAAATTTATTTTATTTGTAGAAAACACCTATGAAGCTTCTGATTAGTAGTGAGTTTTATCATAAATAATTTGATTCTTGTGTGAAATGCATTTATATCAGTATTATTGAAAAATGAATTCTCTACTGGTTTTATATCCGCTATTTTTCTACACGGCTCAGAGTGTCACGTGGCTGCTCCTTATACCCGGAGGGGGCATTAGGTACGCGTGTCTAGTCGAGAAACTGGACGAAAGGGTGTTGCAAATACGGGGAAGTCCAATTTTGCAAGAAGTTTTTAATCTTGCTAGAACTTTCTTTCATTCCTCTGTCTGCCTCAGAGGCGAACGGTCAGGGAGAGCTCCAGTCACCTTTTTTACTAGCAGATTGTTCAATCTGTACCCATATTGTTTGGGTTGGGCTTGTACCCGAAAAAAATTGGAACCTTTCAGGCTGCTAAAAAATATTCTTATTATATAAGAACTATGTTCATAAATCATCGACATGTCTCTTTTCCGAGCTTGTCTTGCTCATTGAAATGTTGGGCACTACTCACTTGACGTACTATTTGGATTCCATTGAACTCGTTTAGTACGAGGGGTAGCAGGGGGTCTGCTCCGTATGGCGGTCAGAAAAAGGAAGCGGCCCTCCCAACCCTTCCTTCTACTCATAATACCGGTTGCTGCAGCAACCTCCAAAAAATGCAACCTCGGTCATGTCCGCACACTTGAGAACACGTTCAGGGATGCCACTTCCATTTTCTACTTATGCCTTTTGAAAAGATCGCGGCAGCGGACACCCTCCAAGTTGGCCAAAAGTGCTATTTCGGTCAAGTTTCGCACCCGTGTGGACATGACCAGCCTTAACCAGGACTGCTTAATTCCGCTTATGCTTTTCGAGAAAACCGCATTTGCGGACACTCTCGGATGAAAAAAAACATTATTCACTACATATATCTTACAGTAATTATATTTCAGCTGAATTGGCATGTGGTTTTGAAAATGCTTGTAGCTTGGCATAAAGTTCTCTTCGGATGCGGTTTCATTATAATTCAAATGAATGGGCGCGTGGTTTTGAAAATGCTTATAGCTTGTCATAAAATTCTCCTCGGATGCGGTTTCATGTCGTTGCCCTTTTGTGGAGTTGGGAGCTGCGGCTTCATGAAGCTAGTGAGTTGCCGCTATGCGTGAATGATTGATTGCATTAAGGGTGCAGTTGGTATTTTAAGTGTCTGGGAGTCCAGTTCCTAGGTGTATATTATTCTGCGATTCAAGCGTTTCACGGAGTGCATTAATGATAAAAATTTGTAAGTGTGTATTGCATATATTTTTATCTTTGTAAGTAACTTCGTTTGACGATTTGGAATTTGTTTACTTTTGAATTATATTTTTAGTCCACCCCACTATTGTCTCACACCAATGTACAGAGCTCACATGCATTTTGCGCCTGGTAGTGTATTGCAGTGCGTTGTAACCGTGAGTGCAGACTTATTGATACAATGAGTCAAGTGAGTGTTCGTCGCGTACAAAATTATTTAGAAATTACGCTATTGAAGACATTTTAGAAAACCTTGGTGAATTGCGAATCTTGCGTAAGAAAGGACAAGATCAAACAACAACGAAAATAGGAAAACGAGGTGGCAAATAAGCATTGACAACATAACATCCAGGTATATATTAATACTTGGTCATAGAACCCTTATTAGCTACAACTGCCAGGGAGTAGTTCCCTTAGAAAAGGAAGTTTAAACCACACATTCCTCACATNACATCCCTCACCACGCTAGTAGTTGTAAGGCACTGAAAACCCGACGGTAAAATGTGCTGGAATTAATAAAGGTTCTTTCTTGCAGGCGATACTTATACTCGTATGAAGAGATTAGGGTATCGTAGAAGTTTAGAGGTATTTTCTTCCATTCTTCGAGGCAGAATTGTTCCAATTCAGCCCGATTTGGTGGTTTCCTCATTCCAACCTGTATCTTCAACTGTTTCCAAACATTTTCAATTGGGTCAAGGTCTGACGATTGAGAAGGCTAGTCTTAAACCACCCTGACCTTACTACGGAGCCTTTGAAGCGTATTTTGATTTGTGGTTAGGGTCGTTATCTTAGTGAAACACTTATTTAGTTCTTTTCAACCCGAGCATCTGAACAGAAGGCATCAAATGTTCAAACAAAATTTTGCGGTAATTGGCCGATTTCATGGTTCCTTGAATGACGTGGAGCTGTCCTGCTGTTGCAGAATAAAAACAGCCCCATAACATGATGCTGCCGCCACCATGCTGCATTGTGGAGCGTGTTTCGTTGTTACGTGGAAGTATTCGGTTTTCCCCTAACAGCCTTGTTGTAATAATTGCCGAACAAGTCGACTTTCGTCTTATTCGACCATAGAATACTATCAAAAAAATAATTTCCTTCGTTTAAAAAAGCATTTGCATTTTATAATCGCGATGCAATGGGTTCTTTCTTAAGCATGCAGTGGGACTTTTTGAGCAGCGCGTTTCTTTCAGTTTTTCCTTACGCAGAACATTGCTAATGGTTTGCTTTGACCTGTTCACCACTGCTGATGAAAAATGTTCTGCTAATTATCGGCTAGATATATGAGGGTGTTTCTTGACCATTGCGACAATTATAGAACGATCTTGTGATATTTTATGTGGAGCACCCGATCTTGCGTTATTGACCACAATACCTTCAGATTTCCATTTCTTTATAATGGCCTGCACGGTGCTAACAGGAATAGAGAATTTCCTGATAATTTTCTCAGGTCATCTGTGCCAGTTTTGTGTTCCTTTATAATCATACTCCTCGCTCGAATACTGTGTTCCTTGGATTTTGGCACCGTAATAATTCTGAGACTCGTTACTTGGGCAGAGTCTATTACCTTACGATAAAACAAACCCGTCAGTGTACCCTTTTAGACTACATAGACTGTTCTGGAATTATCTAGAAAACGGAAGAACTAAATTTCGTTCATTTTTAACATGCTGGTGGTACTGAATTGAGGTATTCGAGGATTTTACGACTTTATTACCAATACTTTTTTTGCCACCCTATATGTTTATTTCAATTGCTAACTGAACATTTCAAATAAAATCTTGTTCACTAAACATAACCTATTGTGTTTGATCTCGCCCTGTCTTGTGTAGGACTCACAATTCTCGATAAAGGTTTTCCGAAGTATATTTAATAGTAAAAAATATTAATTATTTGGTACGTTACCAATACTTATTTGAACTATTGTATCGTCAAAGCAGCTACACTTCTTCCAACTTAATTTGCTAGCCATTGACAACATTTTTATTGACAGATGATTTGACGGTTCAGCTCGGTGCATCAAACTGTCCGTCTAGCGACTCCGTCCGCATCGTGGTGTCGTCGTCAGAAATTTGTGTGTCACGACGTGAAGGCGAGGACGTCGAACCGCTTCTCAAGGGGACATTCCTGCGTGCTGTTGACCCAGAGACTGCCACCTGGACCGTTGGTGAGAACAATTGATCCGTGCTGTGAAAAAAAAATCCGGATAGCTCAAATTCTATAAATTTAATGAATCACTGTTGATAACCTTATGTTGAAAATTTTTTTGAGTATCTTGGTAAGCAACAAGTGACGTCATTGTTATTTTCCAACAGTTCTACGGTAGTGAGTGAAATTTTGAACTAAGATGTTTTTTACCCCGTGAGTTTTTCGACTCAAGAATCACACCCTCTGTATGAATAAATGAAAGTGCCCGCTCAGAACGCGGAGGGGCGAGCTTTACCCTCTGTCGAGTCAGTGTTTCTCAACGTGTACACTGGCATTAACTTCAGTAGGGTGCCGGCGTGCGGTCAGAGATGTGATCTGTTATGTTCTAGGGGGAAGGGAATGGAACAATTTGTCGTGTAATTGACGCTAAATTTAGGAAAAACAAAAGTTTCAAGACCTATAGGGTTTTGCAACTGTATTTAACGCCCCTCAGGTGGCATAGGATAGGCCCAAGGCAGCAAGGTTAGGTTAGTTAGGTTTGTTTATCGTATGCTATGGGGACTCGTGTCTCCAGGGGGACAATGGTAGGTTACCTCAGCTCTTGCTAGACCTTCAGGACTTGAGTTTTCGTGCCCATTTTCATTTTTCTATTTTCATGCCATCTTCGCTCATTATTCATTTTTTCTCAACTTGTTGTTTCTGTGCGCAGGGGATCTCGTGTGGGAGCACAGCTGCGCCTAGATACGTTTTAGAAAGTGCATACTAGTTGGTTCCTTTTTTTGCTCGTTCGAAAGCCGCATTCCATTTGGCGTAGGTGTTTTAGACCAACTATCAATAAAAAACTGTATTTGACCAAAACTACTCACCAAGAGCTACAATTTAAACATGTGCCAACGAAAAAGTTTTTACATGGCGTGTCAGTAATACAGTCATCACAGGAAAAGGACGGAACTAACTACCCTTAGCGAGTCACTTCAACAATAGACTAGAGTAATATGCGCTCTACGCGAGTAAATTTAGCTTAATATTAAGAAATTATACGAACTGCTGTAAGCGAGCCAATATATTAGATAAATTTAACTCGAGTATATAGTGTAAATCTTACCCTAGCCAAACCATGTGCATGTACACTTGTTCTAATGCAGTCGAAAACTTTTAAGCACCACGAACAATTCCTCAAGCTCCTGTGCTAAGAATCTCGCACCGCTGATTTTTGCACAATCTCGTGTTCACTGTTCAGTTACTTTGGGTATTAGCGAATTTCGTTTCTTGGTGCAAGCTTTTATAATCGTGTGTTTCTTACTTGACCATTTGTACTCGATCAACTTCATCCCGTATTTGCATGTCCAGAGGAGGGTTGTGGAAGTTCGGCTTGAGTAGAGCGGATGACTGTAAGTGCTCAAACGTTTGATTTCTACGGATGATGTTATGCTGATGACTGATTCGAAAGAGGTGATGCAGATTGATATAGAAGGTCTGTATGAAAGTTGTGGCTTTTGTTCACCCTAGGTGGTTACGATTTGCTAAGGTGGTATGGAGTAACAATGCAAGTGGAGTAATTCATTGTTTTAAGTATAGAAATGAGCGGAGAATAAATATGAGACTGCACAAGAGTTGTTCGAAACGTACTTTAGGTCTCACTGAACTACGAGCAGCAGGATGTATAATGGAAGTGGAGTTCAGCAGGTAGAAACGTGTAGCAGCTGTGAGTTGGGTATGCAAAATGTACTAGGTTTTGTTTGAGTTTTAAAAACCAGTTGTAGAAAAACATTATTTTATACATGAATTGTTGACAGAGAAGCTTAATAAATTCGTCATTAAACTTTCGAATATTGAATGTGATAATAATTATTAGAGTGAGACTTGAGTTTTCTGGAAAGTAATTTTAATGATAGAATTGTTCAATCAAGTTCATTGGTGAGGGGAGACGATATAAATCCCAAGTATTTTTGAAAGTGTTATCGAGTTTGAGATGAATAACGTAGGTCAAAGAAATGAACTGATGTTTCCAAAAACCTGAGAAAAGAAGGGACCTGGATAGATGCATGTGGCACCATTTCTAGCACTGGCTACTGCAGGTAGCGAATAAAAATCTTGTCATATTTTTTGCTCGAGTCTATTTCTGTCCTATGATGGTCGCCTTACAAATCTGGATGCTAAATAACAGCCAATCGCCTAGAACTTATTATAAAAACGCTAGCTGCAGCAACAGGAAATAAGCCTTTTTTGTAAAGCTTAGTTTATTTGACGTGCCTCTGATCACATGGATCAAGATGTGTAGTGAGCGAGTTGAATATGAACTACGCATGAGCTCATCCTATTTCAGTTATCACTGCTTCCTCAAAGTGTCGTTGATGAAAAATGACACGTTTCGAGTTTTGTATCGTGTATATATATATACAAACATAGCATAGAGTTTTAGATTCTATTGATTGCTCGTTTGTCCAAGGACGTGTGAACATGTTGGTAATTAGTTGTTTTTGCCTAGTTGAATTTCTTTATATTAGTGTTTCTCTTCAATCGTGCGCCCATGAGAGTCATATTCACTTTCCTAGACAATGAGGCGCTCTTCGCAGGATGTGTGATTTGTGAGTAGCTGACGAATTAATGGAAGTACGCTACTAGACCTTGTCATCAGTGTACTTATAGAAAGAGCGCTCATTTGTATTATTTCTGACTACTTACTTTTAGAGGCTGTTTAGCTCTGTAGTTAGGTGGCCTTTGTGTTTAATTTTCTACTTTTTCTTTTCTATGGGAGACCGGAGTTGTGTGATGCCAATGATGCTTAGCTCCTCCAAGCGTGTCGTCGATGCTTCATCTTCTTCAATTCAGTCATAATTTTTCTTATTTTGTCAAGTCATACAACCTGCTTCTAAAAGCTTTTTGAACAGATAATATGGTTTGTGGATACTTATGATTTTAAAAGTAACCATAAAAAAGAATTTCCAAGTTTCCAAGAGCAAGATGTGAAGCAAATGTTTTTTTGGCGACGCAGACGAGGGTCGCGTGGAGGTGAATGTTAGTAAAGCGTCGGCGGGGGTGAAGTGGCCGCGCGCGTTCCAAGAGGAGGAGCTCTCTGGCGAGGAGCTGTCGCCTGATGCAGACAACACTGACCGCCTCGCTCATCTCACTTCAGACTCCTGGGTAAGTTCGCGCACGGCATCTAGTTTTTTAACTTTCATGTTGCGACTAGAAATAGCATGGAAACTTGTGATTTAATTCTATATCGAATGCACAGACGTCGTCTACTAATTCTTTAGACGGGAAAATTTTGCCATTTTCGGTGTAGTTTTATATAAAGTTCATCCTTGAAAGATCGAAATGTGTCCAAAAATAGTTATTGAACATTGAAAGCTTATTTGTCATTAGTCATGAACTCAACAAATTGTAGATGTCGTTTGAAAAGGTTTGAAGAAAATATTGAAAGTCATTGTTTTTAATTATGATCGGAACGATTATTATTGTCTGGCTTTGATAACTATGAAATACAAATCTGTTGTGCTGGTCTGACTCGGCAGAGCACTACCGTAATTTTTGGTATTACCGCGTATCTTGGTTGCGCTCTTCTGTCAATTCAGCGCCATTCTACGGTCTTTGTTGAAGCGCGTACATCGATGCCAAGTATGTCTGTTATATTATGTGGTCCTTTTCGGTACGGTACGAATTTTGACATATATGTAGAATGATGCACATCAACTTGATCGAGGCTTGCTGGAAGCGGTTACTGCCAGCAAATCTGTAACATATTTCGATCCAGGGCAGTTGAATGCATATGCAACCGGATACCGTATAGAGATGTTGACCTATTTCCAAGGTTAAACTTTGCATGAGCTGAACGTGATCTACATTTTTCAACAAGAGCGGCAGCCTTGACACGGAGGACAAGCCAGCTTTCAACCCCGGCCAGCTGGAGTCGTGCGACGATGCGGACACAGATCTGATGCTGCAGGTGATGCCGGGCAACACCAAAACCTCGGCTCCAGATCGTGCTCCACCCACCGCCTTGCTCGGCAACACCCAGTACCTCGCCACCATCCCTGTGAGTGGTGCTCTCTCCCCTGTCACCTGCTAGTCGGTCACTTAACGCCTTGTGTATTCGTATATTTCTTCTCAAGTCAACCTCTTGATTTACAAACATAGCGGGTGGGAAATTTATAGGAACTAAGGTAGCATTCATTTGCTACACTTTTGAAGATGTAGTATCTATTGTTGTATGTTCACTGAATATTTTATTTTGTCAATGCTGGTAAGAAAATTATTTCGTCCTGCGTGGCGTACCTTGATAGCGTGGTATAAGTACAATTCAGACAACTCTGCGTAGATCCAACGAAGTTGTTAAAAGTTTAATTTTTATTAAATAATATTTCTTCGTTTTCACACCGCCCTTCATGGTTGACTAGCGGATCGCACATCCAATCTGTCGAACGATCTCACTGTCGTGTTTTGCGTGACTCTGTCGATGCTGGAACAACTTTTAAATCACTTTCGCTTGAATATATGTCCCGGGCTTATTATTACCGGATAAAACAATTAGGTATTGTAAATCTATCGTACATTTTATCGTGTGACATTCCTTTCTATTTACTTCTTGATTAATTTATTCCTCATAAATATAGCGATGAAACTTACCACAAGATATCCGCATGCGCATGTTATTCGATTTGATTGTTTTGTTATCATGGGTGGGCCTCTCTATAGTTGATGCGTACAGAGAAAACGGACGTTCAGTTTCCTGCTTACGAAGTCCTGCGCAAACCAATGAGAACGCTTTAGGCTGACGTAAGCCCCAGATGTTAGTTCCAGTCATTTTTTATATTGATTCACGGTAGTCGTCCTAACTACTAACTCGCAACACTTAAACTGTTCATGACTGCGTTGAAGGTGTCTTGAAACATCCCAATCATTGCAACGGCTTTGGTTAGCACGTAATATTTAGCCGAGGCTACTTAATTTACCATAAAGTTGCCTGCAAAATATGGTTGTAAAACCCATAGGTAAAATTGTGAATGCGTATGCATTTGGAGTGGTGTGACCGAATGCGTTAAACCGGAAATTTTTTTGTAGGTTTTCTCGTGGATTCCATGGTCCACTGGTTAGAGTGATAACCTGTTAGCCAGGGAGTAAGGGTTCGATTCACGGCCCAGGGACTGATTCTCACGTAACCACAGAGTACTTCCTTTGGAAAAGGAAGCTTCAACCACACATTCCTCGCATCCCTCACGCGTCAGTAGTTGTAAGGCATTGAAAACCCGACGTTAAAACGGATTGAAATTAATAAACGTATATGCAGGTACCTAGTATCTCTTTCAACATAAAATTTTTCTTACTTTGTCGATTAACCTTACTATTTAAAAGAAAATTATTTGCACAGTGAGCTTCTTGAAATACTGAAGAAGGTGGTCAAGTGCCAGTGGTGCCAGGGCATGTTTTTCTCAGTCAAGACAGTTTCTAAGCTGACGAAGCCAGAACTCTTTCAAGTACATACACTCTAGCGTATGATTAGAAAAGTTAGCTCTTTACCTCATATAACAACTTTTTCAGAATACAATATCTACCATTTTCATATTTGATAAACACATTCACACATAGGTAGGTATTCCCTATATTATCGAAAGTAAGTTGACGCGGTGTGAACAGAAAGTTTCCGCTACAACTCTTTTTGCTTTATGACTATCTCTCCATGAACGCCGCATCTTGCAGTAGTCATATTGTTGCATCAGGGTTTGCTTCTTTACCTTGTGTTGCTGGATGTCCTAAGCTTGTTGGCTTAGCACACCAAATAGACTGGAAAAGTTAAGGCGGACGTTTTGAAATTTTCGGCCTGTATCTACTTGTACGAAACTTGGTAAGCCACTCTCATTGAAAACTTAGCAGTTCGTTTTGCATCTCAAGTTGGTGATGTCAGTGCGGACGATTTCGCGGAAATGAGGTTGTCACTACATCATGTAAGTCTTGAGCCATGCGTGATACGATGTAGGCTGTATGGCTTGTTGCAGATTTCAAATGTAAAGCGTAAATACTGAATGGTTACCTAAGATTCCACTCGTGTGAAGTATCATCGTTTCTTGCCTAGATAAAGTATTGTAAGGTTGTGCATCTATGTCTTATTGTAAATTTACACTTAATATTTTACAGTTTTTTCGCTAGAAAATTGTGGAGTAACCCCCCGCATATATGCGAATGAATATCTTTTTGTGTGATGCAGTTCCGCAATGACGCCCCTCCCCTCTTTTGTCTGCGTCACGACGTCGACGGCCTCGTGTGGCGCACCAACAGCCAGCGTGGTGCTGACTCCGAACGCTTTTCCCACACGGCTACTTTTAATGCTTTTGGATACGTGAAGGCCAGCAAAACCATGGCCAAGTATACTTCTGCTCCTGCCGGTAAGTCGAAAAGTGTGACTTGCTTTCTGGAAATTTCTGAAACGTTAGCGAATTATTTCTATTTATCAGTGCAGCATGATGGCTTCAAAGAATCAGTATTGCAAATAGAATTCTATGAAAATGTTTCGATCATGTAGAGAATTTTCAATTTGATGGTAACGTGTTCAAAGTATTGGGAAATATTTATACACCTAAACACTTCTAGTTCGACTTCCTCATACCTGCATAAGATAGCTTACCATTAGATGAGAGGCCTTGAAAGAAGAAATGACGTCCAGTGCCATGATTTTAATAAAAACGCTTTTGCGGGACATATAAATTTTCTTGGTATATTTTTCACTTCGCACAGACTTGGGGTCTGTACTACTAAGTAGAAATAGATTAAGCGTGTTGAAAATGAAACATTTCGGAAGTTGGGGGGGAGAAATATTCACTGGTTAGATGAAAATGTATAGGATATGACTAACGATTGTGCTACTACGTGTACGTGACTCTCTAATTGTGGGCGACAACGTCGTTACTCTTAGTGTCTTGGTATATTATTAGTTATTATTACCCCATTGTGTCATGTACATTAGTTAAGAGGATGTAAAAAATTGGAAGTTCAATACACTGCCACCCTGTGCACCATATAACAGTGAAGGTGTTGAGTCATTTCTTCAATAATTCATTGCTTATGAGTGAAATGTCCGCTAATGAACTAGCTCTTGCATCATATTCTGAAGGACTAGCGCCCCCAGGGGAGCACCGCTAGGCTACTTCAGCTTTAGATAGGCCTTTGGGACTTCTATCTTTCGTGCCCACTCTGCTTCTTTCCGTTTTCATTCCTTCTTCGCTATTTCTTATTTGTCTTTTCTTCCTCTTCCTTCTTAACTTGCTGTTTCTATGCGCAGGGGATCTTGTGTGGGAACACATCCTGTGCATAGATTCCCCGTTCTTCTAAGTCCTACTAAATGGTCCCTACTCTTTCGGTGCGAGATAGTCTTGAGTTGCTGAAGCGCTGCTTTCACTACTATTACTCATGCTCAGATTCTGAAGGAGTCTTAACTATAGAAGTGAATTGGCCTGATGAGATTTGTGCAATGGAGTTCAGTACTTATTACATTTTGCTCTGAAGTCTACTGTGAGGATTGTTCTGTCGCCGTCAGCAGGGCTCTGTGCATAGTGAGAGACTCGCCTGCGCATTGCCCAGACGCCTGTCATGCTTATGGGATGGAACTTTTCATTACACGGCTTGTGTTGTTTGCTTTAGCGCAAACAACAGCAGTCTACGCTAGCTCTCTAGATGTACCATCGATGTTAAAGTAAGGATTCTTGTCAAAATAGTTTCATTCAATTCATTCGTAATTAAACTGTAATAGGAGTGTTTTATAATGTTATATTTATCATTCTTTTTTGGGCTTATAGATCCGAATGTGTCTATAAAAGTGAAATGTTGAAGTTCATTCGTGATTGGCAGTGGCATTTCTGTTTAAAAATGACTTGCATTAACTAGTCATTTTTTTATTCTTTTGTGCATTCTCTGTTCATTAAACTATGTACGTCCATGACTTGACTGTTAGTAACATGTAACTTCAAGAAATTTCAATTTTTTACTGATGGTGTGAATTTGATTCGCTGGATCTGGGAGGCTGCACTCGTCGTTTCACCGATATTTTGTTACTGTGGAATGCATCGTAATCTGAAACGATGTTAGTTCTCTGCGTCAAGAATGGTCGGATATCAGTGTCGTGAAAATACTCGCATACGTTGTGTTGTGGAATGTTGCAATTAAGGCCTGTAGTTTAAAGGCCCGTCCACACTACATATCAATCTTTAGAGCGAATTTCGTGTTTTCCAACTCTCCGCGAACACGAACACACCTCGCGCGCTGACAGATTTCGGTGTGTTTGTGTTTTACAACGTGTTGGAAAACTTCGAACGCAAACTTTTGTAGAATCAGTTAACAGTCGTTTGTTTATGTATTTATTGTGCAAAAGAATTTTTGATTTAATGGCAAACGATTATTTTGGTAATTTATTCATTTGACATAGCTGGGCAGCGCTACTTTGAAATGTAGCGGCCGCTACT
>VOMN01039978.1:0-19501 GCA_014899125.1 Orchestia grillus
GTTAAGGACGAAATGTTCTGATCAACAAGGTACATACAAAAACATGGAAACTTTGCGGGTCTAGTCAACATAAACGAATCTCACAAGGAATAGCAATGAACATAACAAAATTACAATCAAATTTGGCATTTGGTAATTGTAAATATCTGATACGTACAAACTTTGTCAATTTAATCCAATAAGAACCAATAAACTAATGTCAACATGCATATTATTATTTAATAGAATTGAATTACTCTAAATTAGTGCGCTTGAGATTTCAATGCTGTATTTATCTTCAAAGTGTCCTTGAATTTTATCTTCGATTTTGTGTGGACACCTTGTGGTGCGCAGTAGTGTCGAATTACTTTTAGTGGGAAACTGGCAGAGTTTAAGTTACTTGTCTTATAAGGTTACACAATTACGAGGTTCTAGAAAAAATTTTACTCAATTGTATTTAATGGATAATCTTACTAGCCGTGTGAAATGTACTACACTGTTTTTCATTTTTCATTTCATACTCTTCTTTACAATTCCTAACTAAATTTCACGAAAAACCTTGCCAATTTATTAAGCTGACTCATTTTATACCATTAAACCTCAGGAGCCGCACCCGTTCAGGCACCAGCCAATCAACTCGAGGCGGAGCAGGCCGCGGCAGCCGGCGGTCCAGCGAAGGGGCTGGTGGGGTGAGCAAGAATGGAGAGGCCCACCAGCTGGTAGGCAGCTCCAGGAGCTCTGCTGCACTCGGTACTGATGACGCCGACCACCACAGGCCGGACAAAGATGGGTCCAACAACGGCCCAAGCGATTCTGAACAGAAAAAGAAAGTCAAAGAAGAAACAGGTGAGTAATTGTAGTGACACTCCTGCTGCTCGTAGTGACACTCCTGCTGCTCGTAGTGACACTCCTGCTGCTCTTAGTGACACATCTGATAGCCTGTCCGTATTCTGTCTTGAAACTTTTGATGTCGCCTCTAATGCGCTATCTTGAAACTTACTGATATTTGTGGCGATTGTTCTACATGCAAATTATTTGCATTCAGTTCCAAAGAAGAAAATTGAGGCTCCGAGCAACAGCAGCAAGGACATGGACGAGCTCACGGACGTGGACGACGATGAGCTCATGGATTTTGAGGACTCCCCTCGCCCCAGTGAGGGGGTCGGGTCGTCTGGGGGGGACCATAGGGTCTCGAGAGAGCCCTCTTTCAGCGGTGCATCGAGGGACTCGTCTGTCTCGAGGACCCAGTCTCGTGAGTAGAACACGACTGACCTATCTTAGGAACCAGTCTCGCATTAGAAGGGGTCTCTTCTGTCTCGAGGACCCAGTCTCGTGAGTAGAACAGGACTGATCTATCTTAAGAACCAGTCTCGCATTAGGAGGGGTCTCTTCTGTCTCGAGGAGTTGGTGTCTCCTGTCTCGAGGGACCGGTGTCTTCTGTCTCGAGGGACCGGTGTCTTCTGTCTCGAGGGACTGGTGTCTTCTGTCTCGAGGGACCGGTGTCTTCTGTCTCGAGGAATTTGTGTCTTCTGTCTCGAGGAATATACATTCTTGTATATTCATGTATAAATATACATTCTTAATGAAATATTTTTATTTCTTTGTATTCATATTTAGGCTACTCAATTTATTTCCTTCCTTAATAACTTCTATATTTGAATGGAACTTTGTACTAGATACAAATTGTTGTAGACTATTTACTTGACAATATTTATATACTCTTTCTTAATATTGGTCTATAGCCTATAATGTAGATCTACATATTTTTTCATCTTAAGCAATATTAATATTTTCATACAAGAGTTATTAAATTTGTGAATTTATGAGTTATTTATGGTGTGTGGGTACAGATTGCTAGCTGTTGTGAATTGTACTTTCCCTAATTTCTTTTTGTAATAATTTGATAATTATTTTTAAAACGATTCGAATAAGTAGGGAGTATAAATAAACTAAAACAAATAGAATACAAAGGCTAATACTAAATGTAATTTCACATAATTAACTTACATTACTAATTCTAATTACTGATAGTGTGCACTACATATTTATTTACCTTGTGAGGTGTTTGCTATGGTTTGTGGACTATAAGTGAATAAAGACATCAAGGGTGAATTTAGTTGATTCACAGTAGTTGATTATAGACATCAAAAAGTTAATAATAATAATTAGTCAAAGAAGAGCCCATAAGTGTTTGCTTGTGTAACAGTTAAAAATATATAGACAAAGTATGCTAAAAAATAATTTAATTTAACATTGAGAGTCGGTCGGAGTCTGATAAAACATCTAACTCCAATTCCTAGCATTTCTACGAGTTCCACTCGACTCCTTCCTCTGACTCCTTCAGTTCTCTCAATGCTATTTCTCTCAATACTATTTTTTTGAACATTTTGGAAAATAAAATCGAACTTAAATTTACATCTAGTGAATTAAATTTGTAGATGAATGAATCATCTGCTGATGAAAGCGTGAACATTATTATAAATGTAAGTTAAAAGATGATTAGAAAATAGTCAACACTTAGTTGTTCCACCCTGTAGATCATGACTCGCCTCACAATGTGTGACTTTCTAGCAGGCACCGACATCGATGTTAACGATGTCACTCGAGTACACTTTTATGACCTCGTGTTGCAATATATATTCCATTTTTAATTAACTTAATTAACGTGACAAAGCGGCCAATTTTAGTGCTGGCCTTTGCAGTAACCTTTAGTACTCATTCATGGAAATGGTTTTCGATTTTCACCACGTAGGGTGAAGATTTTATTCACATTCTAATTGAATTTTTATCTGTGAGATTTTTTTTGCCATTATAGTTCAAAAGAGTTTGCGATAAGTTCAGGAACTTGAATTTGATGAAGGTATTACCTTTTGTGCGAGAGTTTATCCAGGCATGGGTGCATATACGAGTTTGTGGGAGACATGGACACTTGAATCTTGGAAAGATCAACAAATTTTTAAATGACCGTAATATTGCAAAAGCAGTCGTTTAGATTTTATGCACTTGTGTGCATAGTCACCTTAGTTTTGAACGAAACATAAATTTAAGACGAAAATTATTTCTAGTGTCCATAATTCTTGACAGTGGTCCTCATAAGCCTAAGCTAGTGCCTTTAAGGGAAATCTGCAATTCCCTGTAGCATAACATTAGCTTGTGGTCCTGGTCAGCTGCTCCTGCTGACGACGACGATGCTGATAACTCAGACAGCGGTCGACGAGACGACGATGGCAGCAACAAAAGAAACAGAAGTTCGTCTGTCAGGAGTGACCGTGCAGGCGAGTTGGGTGTGGGCAGTGTGTCGGGACGGGATAAGTGGCACACCTGAAGCTGGGGTAATGGAGACGGTAGGTTAGAAGTGATCATGTAATAAGAGAAAATGGAGCAATGGATCGTCGTTGTGTGATGTTAGGGGAAGAAATAAATGACCGAGAGGAAGCTAGGGTAATGGAGATGGAAAGGTGGAAGTAGTGATGTGTAAGAATCGTGTATCTGATGGGAGAAAATTTCTTCTTCTGTCAGGAGCGATCGTGCATGCAAGTCGTGTGTGGGAAGGAAATGGATGGTAGAAAAGAATTTAGAGTGAAGAAGATATTAAATGGCAATGGTGATGTAAAAATCGAGCATACAATCAAAGAAAATGGGGTTAAGGACCGTCGTAAAGTTTCTTTTCATTAGATTTGTCTTGGCAAAGGATGTGTACTTATCTTTAAAGGTGATGAAGGAATTGGAAACCTGTTCTCTGGCTGGAGCTGAATGCTTGTAAGCCAAGGAATCCTGGGTGTAGGTAATGTTAGGGATTGTTGTTTCGATTGTTCATCTGCATGCAAGTGTTCAGTGTCCCTTTGGCTTTTTATCTTGTGAGAAAAAAAGGTGTAAAAAATTTTTTCCTGTCCGGAAAAATGGCATCCCACTCACAAGTGGTTTTGGTTTGAAACTTGAAGTAATAATGTAAAATTCATCAACGCAGCGTGAAAATCTGACCAATTGCTTAAAGTCGTGCAATCAGCCATCCTGATTATAAAGAAAATTTGCTATTTTCCTGCTACGTATTATATTTTGCCAAAGTTTCTTCCTTTCCCAAGTGCAGACCAAAACGAAGACGCCGGAGAGAAGGAAGTCGAGGGGACAACCACAGCTGCCACGGGCAAGAAGAAATACGACTATCTCACGAAGATCAATTATTTGTTCCGGGAAGCCAGGTTTTTCCTGATGAAGTCCAACAACGAAGAGAACATCGCGCTGTCCAAATCTAAAGGCGTGTGGTCAACTCCCCCACAGAACGAGACCAAAGTGAACCAGGCGATCAAGGAGTGCCGCAATGTGATCCTCGTCTACTCGGTCAAGGAGAGCGGCAAATTTTGTGGCAAGTGTTGTGTCTTGTGCGGTGTGTGTTGACCTTGTGTGTTGTGGGGGCTGGTACTGTGTTGTGCATCTCATTTGGCACCAGATGTTGGAGGCGAGTTCAAGTCCATTAAAGCTATTTAAAAGGTAAGTTTTACGTCTGAATTGAGAGTCGCTTGAGGGTGTTGAGGGATAATGTCGAGATGAAAAGTAGGGCTAAGAGGGCCACGCCAAGAGAAGTGATATTAAAATCAACTTCTCTACATGTTAAGAAAAAGAACAAGACGTTTCGAGTTACGAGATTCAACAGTGCCACCTATATTATATATATTTATGACAAAAATACATAATTCACTATGAATTTCTTGAAATCAACTGTATAGTATAGAGAGTATACAAAAACCGTTTTATTATTGCACTGATGATGAGTCTAGTGCCTCGAAACGTTCGGTTCTTTTTTTTTTGAGCGTAGTAAAGGTAATATTAATATAGCCTCGTGATGGGGCTTTCTTCGCCCCCCTGTTTTTCTCGAAACTCTTTGCTTCTTGGAACCTGCAATCTAAAATTGTGAATGAAGTCTACTTTCACACTGTTAAATATACTTCATATATCTCGTGACGGAGTGCGCAAATGGCGAGAGGCCTCAGCTCTTGACGTGCTCGCCATGGTAATGATGCCGCGGGTTCCAATTTCGTGATCCTGACGTTTCTACCAGGTCAATATAGATCCATTTCAAGGCACTGGATTCCAACATTTATGGTAGCGTGTTTCCGAGTGGCCTAGGCACGTGTTTCTGTATGCTCTGAGTGGGTAGTGTAAATACTAAGTATTGCTTTATTCTTTTCATATGAAAATGTCCTCTTTTATTTTGGGTTCATGAGACTCGTGCGCTGAGACTCGTGCATTGAGACTCGTGCATTGAGANCTCGTGCGCTGAGACTCGTGCGCTGCGACTCGTGCGCTGAGACTCGTGCACTGAGACTCGTGCACTGAGACTCTCGTATAGTAGTAGTCTGATGCATTGAGACGTGTCAAGACACTTCGCGCCAAATATGGAGTACGCGTACACATGGCACACGAATAAAATAGAAGTGGGCAGCAGGAATGCGCCGAGTGCCCTAGTCTGGGGCTCCCACCCAAGTCTGGTGTCATCAGACAGCACTCATACGAGCGAAGTACGTCAAGTGAAACTATGCATACTCTTTGCAGGGTTTGCTCGGGTGGCTGGTGAGAGTCGCCGAGATTTGCCCTCCATCAGCTGGGTGCTGCCCCCAGGCCTGTCTGCTCGCGCCCTTGGGGGGGTCTTCACTCTAGACTGGATCTCCAAGTGAGACTCCTTTTGTTTCTGTATTGATGCGATTGCATTCATTGTGCAGACATAAGCAGACGCCATGGTTGTTGTATTCGCACATTTAATCTCCACAAATGTGGATGCCATGGTTGATGCTTTCACACGGTTCGTGTCCACTTATGTAGATGCCGTCGTTGCGGTCACACTGCCATTGTCGACTACACTACTGACCGTGTTATACAGCCACCTGGTTAGTTCCCGTTAACAGGTTAAAAATGTGTAGTGTGAGCTGAATACATCATTCCACCCACGAAATAAATATTGCAAATTTAGCTTCTAATTGTTTCCCTTGTGCCTTACAATTCTTATCCTCATTTAGAGTTCTTATCTATTTGCTCTGACTTTTCTCAATCGTTGCCCAACTCAGTGACTTTATTCCATTTCATTGTGTACTAAATGAGGCGAGTTTGATATTCTGCTGTCCTGAAATGAATTGTTCATGTTAGGCTCATCAGAGACATTTCAACTAATGCCTCATTGCCTAACGAGTAACATATCTGTTGCATTTAATAAAGTGCGTCTCGGTATTTAGAACCATGACTTCATAGGTCAAATGAAGGACTCGTGCCATCACGTAGATCTATGCCGCCCCCCCTCCCACCCCCTCCCCGGTGGGGAAGCTTAAGCTTCTGTCCAACTTTTTGCGCCGACTGTGTCCCTCAGTGTGCCGTAATCTGCTGCGGTTCCCAGGGTTATGAGACGTGCAGTGTGTTGGTGTGAGTTTAGAGCCTGGGGTTGGATGTGAGGTAGTTCCTTGTACCCAATCTCGGATTGAAATGACAAAAAAGTTCCTCATGTTTGATTTATTCTGAGCATAGACTCCATGCAAAAAATGTCCATGCACCCTTGAAGATAATCCTTGGAGTCAGTGGTTGATTTCTCAAATACGTCACACGCAGCACGTGGATTAGCGCCGACGTTAAAAGGAACTTCACTGACATTCGTTCCCTCATTGCATAGATTCATGTAATTGGTGCTGGAAATGAACAAATTTAAAAACGCTTCAATTAGGTTTTGAAGAAATTTAAATTTGAGTTTTTATGTTAGTTATTTTATCATTTTACGTGTAGACGTGGTAAAGTAAAGTACCTTTGGTGTTGAGAGACCTGAGATTTTGTGTACATGTGTGGAAGGCGCCTTCAAGTAGACTGGAGTCATTCATATTTGTCCCATTGAGATAAGTTTCCCATGGACGCTAGTATTTCAGCTGATTCGATTAGCTTTCAGTTGGTTGAATCAAGCTGCACACATTTTGAAGTTAGTGATATTATGCTACTCAATTTGAAACATCGCTTCTATTTTTACGTCTTATTGAATTTAACGATTTAAATTTGACCTCCGTTCCGCAGGAAGGACTTGCCATTCTCTAAAACCCTTCATCTCTACAATCCCTGGAATGAAGGAAAATCCGTTAAGATTGGTAGAGACGGGCAGGTAAGAGGATGTTCAGTGAGCCAAACTCCTGAGTCATTTCTAGGTATTGTTTTATTTGTTCGTGCATATATACTTCATTCACTAATTCTCTGGTGCAAGTTTTGCCATATTGTTCTATTTTTCTTCATTATTGTGTTTGCCAGGGAATTATTTCATATCTGCTGCTCTTTTCAATTTAGGCTTCTTCAGCTTTAGCTAGGTCTTCAGGACTTCTGTCTTTCGCGCCCACTTTGTGCTTTTTTCAATATCCACACCTTTTCTTCCTCTTCTTCATCATTTCGTCCTGTTTCTTCTTAACTTACTGTTTCTATGCGCAGGGGATTCTGCGTGGGAGCATACCATGTGCTTAGATTCCCTATTTTCTGAAGTCCATACTAAACGGTCCCTTCTTCTTGTTCTCTTCAGATCACATTTTTTTGTAGATATGGAGCTTTAAAGTTTAAACCATGACTTTAAATAACTCCTGCTGTTATTATGATGATTTTTTATTAACCATGTAGTGAATAATTTTATGTTCCTTCCATTTATCTCCTCATGGTTACTAGAAACATCGTATTTTTGCATCTTTTCTTTAGAATTACTGCCATTCAAATATTGGGAATTCTATAGGAGCTTCCTCTTCGAACTGACCTAAAGTTGTGTACCTCGGACAAGCGCTGTAAGAAATAGAACTAGCATGCCTTCTCCTCACGGTGCGAGTGTTTCAAGATCATGCGACCAGCGTATTCTTAGCTGTGTAGCATCACTGTGTGCCCGTAATTGTAGGTGTAGCTCACACAATGCAGTTGATGGAACTTTGTCTTGGTGTACGATAGGCAGTAGGCTTAGATTAGTTAGGTTCGCCTATTGTATGTAACCGGTGGCACCCCAGTGTGGCCAGGGCATAAAGGCCCAAACATTTTCAAGATATATTAAAGCTATTCAAGATATGCTCTGGGAAGGGCGTCCTCCGGAGGGGCACTGTTAGGTTATCTCAGCCATAGATAGACCTTCAGGATTTGTTTGGGTGTCGAGCCCATTTTGCTTCTTGCAATTTTTACACTTTCTTCACCATTTCTTCTTTGTCCTTCCCTTCTTCTTTTTTTTCTTAACTTACTGTTTCTGTGCTCAGGAGATACATGTGAGAGCACATCTTATACCTAGATTCCCCGTTCTCTAAAGTCCACACTAATTGGTCCCTCCTCTTCGCTCTCTTTGGATCACATTTCATGTGGAGAGGGAACTTTGGGCTAACTTATAATCTAATTTAATCTTGCTGCACCATTTCGCCCTTTTAGCCTTGTTAAATTTGACTCTCGATTGTTTAGAGACCGTGTGGCATAACACGCTTGCTTTCTGTTGAGGAGGACTCGGTCCAATCCCAGGCGTGCGCTTAGCTGATTTTCATGTAGTCATGAAGTGCTGCTCTTGGGAGAAGACGATTTAACTAAATTCTACTGCACTCGGGTGGCCCATCAGTAGTTAGGAGGCATTTGAAACTCAATATGTTGCATGTGTTATTATGTCAATTTCGTTGCAGTAGTTTTTTTTGCTTTAAACTTACAAGGACTAGTTTATTTTTTGAATGAACGAATAAAATCCTGCGCAAACAGCCGTTTATATTTCGAGCACTTTTTGTTCATATCCGCCCTTGTTTTGAGGAAAACAATTGGAATTCAGGAATGAACTGTATTTTTCCGATGTTATTCAGGAATTACAATGCACCTTGTAGGATTAAAAGACTGTTGATGGGGATCAGATGATCGTGTTAAAGTATCTAGGATACAAGCTTATAAAGCTGCTCCCTAAAATCTGCGCCCTTGATTTTCACATTAGGTCTGCTCGTTCTATTTCACTGCTGCCCTACTTGTTCACTCCCCACCAGGAAATAGAGCCCCGTGTGGCAGAGGAGCTGTGTCGCCTCTTCCCTAAAGACGAGACCATTTCCCTGACGTCCGCTCTGCTGCGCAGCAAAAAGCGTGCCAAAGCCACTGCAGGCTCGAACCGTGGTCCTATCCGGCGACCGCTGCTGCTGCCTGGAGAGCGCCGCAATGTCGGCAGGATGGCAGGTGGCAGTTTCAACGCAGGCAGCGGGAACTACAATAATTTCAATTACCGCTCCGGAGACAACTACTACGGTGGAGGCTTTCGGTCGCGAGGAGGTGGAAGAGGTGGAGATTTCCAACAGCGCTCTAGAGGTGGATTTGGTGGAGACCGGCGTGGTGGAAACGTTCGACGTGATGCTGGAGGAATGGGTGGACGACAAGGGTTCCGTGGCGGCCGATCAGACTACTTCAGGTTGGTCGCTGGGCGGCACTTCACTTCTTCTGCCCCAGCTGAGTCCAAAGATGGATGTTGTGACTTGGTACCTGGGAAAACAGCAGGATGCTTTTGTCCCGTGCCTGCTGGTTGAGTTCCTAGCCATGCAGATGGTTGCAACTTGGCGTCTAGCTATTGGATGTGTGCCCTCAGGAGACCTGTGGGGTAGCGGGACATCAGGCGAATTTTGAGTCGAATTGGAGCATGTGTCAGTGCCGCGTTTTGTTGGGACTGCGTCTGAGTACCATTCTTCTATTTGGTGTCCTGCCCACACTCTACCGATCTTGTAGCTTTCATTATCACTCGCTGTGTGCCTAGCTTCAGAAGTGGTCGGAACTATGTAGACCAATGAAAGATTTCTCGACCAACGGTTGTACCAGTGATACTGTGTGGCTTAGGCGTGTGTTGTCCGCCCTAGCTTGATATGCCCGAGCTCTCGTAAGCTCATGGTTATCCTTGCTAAGTCCTTCGTTTCCTCACTGACTGAACGTAAAAACGTTCGAAAATTGATGAAATCGGGTCATGTCAGGTAATAAGGTAAAATGGTATTTTATTTTAAACCATTCACAACGTGCATCGCTGTGCGTTTAACATTGGAAAAATTTTTTTAAATCTATCGCACCGGGAAGTGACTCGTATGTGGCAGTGAGGCATTGTGACGGTACGAGTAAAGTTATATTCTTCTTTTCCATCGATTGCGAGACGAGAGAGCCTTGAGCAAATCTTGTGCCTTATTGGGAGATATTTCCTTCACTTAAATTAACCTACCCCTGACTGTCTAAAAAGCTATAACCTTCGCTCGGGTTTCACTATTAGTTCCAAAGCTCAACGTTGCTTAGCTGTTTGGCCCTGTTACGAGATAGCTTTTGCCTATGAAGCGTTAATAGTCAAAATTCTGGCTCAATATTTCATTACTCAAACACTACGTAGTACTCTCCCGAGTTGGTGTTTTCACGTGTTCGTTTTCACGTTTTCGTTATTCCATCTTCTTGGCTAGTGAAAAGCTTGCTTGCATTTTGAAAAATTATCTAAAGTTCCATGATATATAATTAATATTCTTTGGCATGTAATTAGCATTGTATAATACGATACAAGGGAGGTTGTCCTAAAAATCCATCCCATTAAAAATCGCTGTTCTGAGTAGCCGAAGATTTCCTGCCATCACTTATTGAAAAGTAAGGCAGCTTTAAATTTGGTTTATGAACTCTAGCTTGAAGCGCCACGTTTCGAAAATGTTATCCGCCTCTATTTTCACCATTAAAAGTTCGTCAGCATCGCATGTGCATGAGTTGACACGCGAGGGCATTCAGCTGCTAACATAGAGCATCATATCCCCACCACCACCACCACCACCACCTCCGTGGTGCGATTGGTTTTCTCCCCTTGGGTGTGGCACCTGGCTGAAGTGCGTAATGATTACATGTGAAAACTAGTTTTTGCATTAATCCCACTTCTCATTGTTCTCGTGTTGAGACCTTAATTGCTACAGAGAGCGTACTCCTATTTTAGAGAGCTTAGAGCGTATGGAGGAGAAGCAAAAATCCCTTTTGTCTTCCGGATGTCACGACATTGAGGTCGTTCAGGGTGGTGCTTGTGCTGTGCTTCCAGCATTGCCGTGTGATCCAAACGCGTTTGGTGGTGCAATTTTATTTCAATGATCTCTTAATGGTGAGGTATTTGAAGAATAGTTTTCGAAAAAGTGCTGGTGTGTAGCGTAGGTCTGAAATTCTAATTCTGAACGTGAGGTTTATGGGTCGTACTTTTTCTCAAAACTATCTCAGGTGAATATTTTATTTTGAACTTCATAATACGAACTTCAATTATTAGTTATTGCGTTTTGACTTAACGTCAACACAGTTGTTTTGTATTTATTCACATTTTATTTACATTTTCTATCTTCTTGGTTCCATTTTTTTGGACCGATATATACCTCCTCTGTTTTTCCTGTTCATGTTAACTACATCTGCTTCTAGAACAAATTCGTTTCTCCTCTGCTGCTGGGTATGAAGAACTTCATTTGACACGTATATTTTTCTCTGCCAATTGACAGTTTCTCATTTGCAGATGCCAAGTAGTTTTCTTTCGCGTCGCCACAAGCTAGGCCAGCTCTTGTGCCTCCGGTGTGCTTTTCTGAGAGTCCGTTTCCCTTATTGGATGCTGGCTTGCTGGCTCTGTGATGTTTCAAGGCTGACTTGACCCAGTCAGAATGCAGGAGAGCCTTGATGTTTGAAATCTTTTCGGATAGATTACAAATCTCTGTAATTTCGGTTGGGTTTTGTGACCCCGAGCATCGCCGATGAAGCGTCCTATAAGGTACATGTGCCCTTCAGAAAAGCTACTCCTAAAGACATTTTCTGTAGGTTTTCGAGTGTTCGGACTTTTTTGTTGTGTTGAGAAACTTTTGAAATATTGAGGTGAAATCCTTTGGACTATTTGAAGTGTTAATGAGTGATAGATGTTCTAGTGTTTTCATGAAGTGATAGTGTGTTAAAGACATTGAGTATAATGTGCAGTTACGTGAACGTCAAGTTTTGCGTAGCTTTAGTGTCCAGTTTTAAAAAGCCTGGCTCTTTTTGTACCCATTGTGACCGAGGAATTGTAATTGCCCACACTATCGTAAGTGAAATTTTGAAGTGCTTTGTTCCACAGCTTACATATGTTATCAGCTTTAACATGTCTTGCTTTATAGAGATGGTACAAGACTTGTCCTGGCTTGTTGGCTCTTGCTTGACAGCACCTTCCTCTTCTCGTTTACATGACATTAATTTTCTATTCTTTTCACAGCTCGTGGAAACATATTTTCTTATGAGTGTCCTTATTTCTTGGAGAAGTGGACTACATTTTTCCTACTCGCGTTGAATAATACGAACTGTCCAGTGCGTGTGATCGATCCTCTTACAAGTATTAAAAGTATTCTTTACCTCATGGACTGTGTAGTGAAGACTTGCCAGTGATACGTGCCTTGTGGACTTGAAAGGACTTAGTTTGAGCTTAGCTTACCATATAATGGTGTCAATATAGTGAGCATTTGCTGTATTAATGTGTGGACTAGCTCAGTAATATCGGTGTTCAGCACGCCTGGTTCACTCCTACATTCAATTCTCTTAATAGTGGAGATTTAGAGTCGCAGTTCTGCCTGTGGTGTTTATGGGATTTTGTTCTCAAGGAATTTGCTTAGAGCAAGACTGCTCAATGCCAGTCTTGTTCTACGTATCCTTAAAGTAATTTAATGAGAGTTTGGATGTCGTCTGCAACTCACGGTTTGTACTGAAGAAAGACGTCACTCATCACGGCGTTCCACCGGCTACGGTAAAGGTATCTACGTAACCTACTCAGCTAAAAGGAAGGATATTTTTAAGGTTCTCAATTGCTCAATGCCAGTTGAGGATCGTTACTCTATTTACCTAACATTCAATAAAGCTGGAGAAAGGTTCTCAACTGCTCGATGCCAGTTGAGAACCATTGGAGGCACTCATATCAAACCGACGTAGTGGACAAGGAACCAACGCTGGTTTGTAACTGCTTGATGCCAGTTGCAAACTACTTTGAGGCACACTTAAAACTGAATAGCTGGTTCTCAACTGCTCAATGCCAGTTGAAAGCCATTGGAGGTACAAACTAAACAGATGCATTGAACTGGATTCTGCACTGGTTTTTAACTGCTCAATGCCAGTTATAAGCCATTACGAGTACTCCTTCCAGCTATGCTAAATTCAAGAAATCTTTACATGTATGATGACGGGCAATTAAAACTTACATGACCAAGACCTGCACTAGCAACAAATTGTTGGTACTGGTTATACTGAGCTACAGGAGGCACTTGTACACTCCAGATGAGTTCTGGTTCAGCTGCGATGGCTTCGTTTGTCTTCGGTACTGAAGCGAACGCTACTAAAGTCTAGATTTTTGTACACATCATTCCCAGTATTGACAAAATTTTGTTCCTGCAAGTGAAACTAGCCTTTGATTCTTGTGAATATTGCTCTGTCAATGGACTTGAGTTACCACATCGACGCATAGAAAGTGCCATTCTCTGAGATTTCACCCAAAACCTGTGCTGTCCAAAGTGAAAATTGAAGTTCCATAGTTCAACAGTCACTTGTGTTTGCCAGTTGCATCATTGTGTTTTTGTTTCAGTGGGTGAACTTGATTCTCAGCCAAATTAAATTAAAGATCCTAGATTTCCTGTCGAATAAGAGATACTCGATTTGTAATTTTGCGCTAGAGTAGCTGTATTTCTTGTGTTTTCACAATAACCTTATCTAAAAGAAGGTGGTCACTCTGATGGAACGTATACCTTTTGGTGCTTGTGTTACAAATAGCGTCATGTATAAAAAGTTAATTAATCTGTACCAAAGAGTGACATGAACTGCCGCGGGTTGGGTTCACTAAGTCCGGATGGTTATAGCTCGTTATAAGCAAGTCGGAGAGCACGCGGGGACTTGTCTGTTCAAGAACAACTCTTGCATCTTGTTACCTACCTTCGTTACTAACTACACAAGAAACAGGGTGAGTACTTTTTAATTGTCTCTGGTAGGCAAAGTGTGATTGGCTGGTAGAAGCTTCTAAGTTTTTCCAAACTTATATTTAGCTGCAAACTTTCAACGAAAATTGTTTGGTTTAATCACAGTCGCATCTTTTCATGATGCTGAAGTTTTGCATAGCAATGCATATTTTCTTGCAAGAGGCAATTTATGAAAAATTTTGTTTAATTTTCAATTATTGTATTTTTATTAAGATTCTGAGGATGAACAAAAAATTTTCACTCATAACACTACTTGAGCTTACATTATAACTAGCTTTTTATAGTGTTTTATGCCAAGTTGCCTGAGTTTTTTGTTTAAAATGTTTTATCAGTTGAACCATGTTGTAATTGTATCCCCTATGAGTTTCATATTTACCCTGAATATGAGAGTGCAACTGTATCTATTTAGGAAGAATTTCAAAAATAATCCTTTATGGTTTATGAGGCAACTTTAAGACCCATAGTTTATTAGTAGATTTCATTAAATTTATTTGTGGATTTAAGGGAGTGTTTGCCTAGAATTCACTCTAACTTAAACTTTAAAATTATTCACCTGGACACCTCACGCTGCCGTATGGGGTTAGTGTGTAGCTAGTTTGTATTTAATTCATTTTAGGTTAACTTACGGACTAAAAGCAAGAGCAGAAGTTGTTTAGCCAAACATTTTTGATTCCCTAGTGCAAGATTTTACCTTTATATGAATATCTATGTGGAATTAGTTGAAGTTTTTGTTTAATTATTTGAATAGTTTCACTTTTCCAACTCCAAGTTTCAGTCTGAAAGAGAATCTACTGAATTAAGACCTGGGAATTCAAGCAACACTGCTGTAAAATCATTATCTGAAGGTGTTGAATGACTTTTGTAGTTTTTATGCAAACTAATTGACCTGCAGTGCTAAAATTGATTAGATATGCATAATTTATGGCAATGATACTGTAGCTTTCTAAAGTTATTTAATTCAAAACAATTCACATTTGAGTATAACTATGCTAATCTATGTAATGTAACAAACCTGCATACTTAAGAGGTAATACTTTTCAAGATGTTTTGAGTGTTGGTTCCATCATACAAAGCTTTTACAAATTCTATACTAATTTCGTACAAGTTTCTAATCTTTGTTTTAAATCTGGATGCAAATTTAGGGAATACTCTTATATATTCAATTCTCATATCATAAAGATAAATGAGAAATTTTTCATTATATTTATTCAAAATACCCAGGTTGTGATGACTAAATTTCAATCAGTTGAATCATATTTCTGAGGTGACAATGATTTTTAATGTGCACTATTTCAAAGAAAATATTTGCAAAATTTAGTCATATGCTGTAGTAGAGTAGTACATAATTTTCAACCTATTTTACTTGCATTCTACTCTATGGTCTAACAATTAGGTTCTTTTTCATTTACATTTGTACACAAAAAAGAAACTTGAAGCAGGAATAATTTGGGCTCTTCATTGATCATAATTAGCTATGTATGAAATACAGAACCCAAGGTGTAATTTTAGCCCAAATAATGATTCCCTAGAATAATAATTTCTGAAAAAATGAGTCCATAAATCTCCAAGAGTTTCACTTAGAATTTGAAGCTTTCCTTGAAGTGTGATGTACTGTTGCATTTTTGGAGCTTCCTCTAAAAAAACCTTGGAAGGTAAAGAGATGAAAAAATGTTATAAAAGTTCCTAAAGTGTAACGAAGAATTTAGATAGTTTGGTCATTTAGAAAATTAGTGTTATTTTAAAATATGAGATTTCTAAATATGCTATTTGTAAATAAACTCAATGAAAATTTTCTCTTTCATCAAGTTCTTGGCACGAACACAAAAAACTGCATCTATCATAGCACGTCCACCCCCCTTGTCACCGGCCTAATGAATCATTGCAACGAAGCAATGGAGTCCTAAATGTGAGGCCCAGCCTTTTGAAAAATGAGCGGAACATCAACATTTTGCTGCTTATTTCTAAAATTATAACCTGACAGAACCCACAATCTATTATTTGGCAATTCTGTTACACCGGTATTTTCTTGACTAAATTTAATTTTGTTTGCAAAAGAAAGTAATATTTAAACTACCAAGTGTGAATCTTTTGCCATTACTACATTATCTTCCCAAAATAAGTAACTTTACTTAGCAATAAATAAAATTGAGCAAGGATGTTTGAAAAAAAAATTACTTATTGTTTAGAGATGAATCAAATTTCAGATCATAAGCTAGCATATGCTATGAAAAGCTTACATTTTTACCTATAGTTTTAAATTCAGCGTCTTGAATTTACCTTTTCACTTGATTTCTGTGGAGGCAGGTATTATTTCAGTTGCTCAGTCAAACACAGTTATCTTGTTGCTGTACCATTCTTAAATAGCTACCTTCTAAAGCCTTTTTGATGGCTCAAACACTCATTTCTACCATCATTGATTGGAAGTCCATCCTCACTGGGTGAAGTACCTACTGCTTGCAGGTGTGCATAACCATGGCTGCTGTGCAACACTGTACACCTGAGCTTGGCTGGGTTGGTGTGATCTAGCAAGTGATCACTATCTTTCAATGTACAAACTTCAATGGCCTAATACAGATCAGAAATATACAGACCTAAATATGTTTCATTGATCACCTATGTTTAGTTTGAGTAATTATTTCCTTTCAATGTACAAGTTTCATGGCATAACATAACAGAAATATCCAGAACACTTTGCAAAATTTGTTTACTTGCCTGTAAAGATTGCTAAAGTGTCCTCAAAGATGGAAATAATGTTATAAAGGGATTATGAGAAATGAAAAGTGTGCTTGATGGCTAATTTTGCATTTACTGCCTTTTTGCTTGAGTTGACTAGGTATTTCAGACAGAGAAATTAATGATGAAGTGACAAAGATAAATAGTAACTTGATGTTTCAGTGGAAGAGTAAAGGCAAAGAGACAGCAGTACATATGAAGTAGCTCTAATAACTATTCTACAAAAGATTGATTAGCCAAAAAGGTCAAATGTGTGTGACTAGGACTTGGTAATAGTAATTGCAGTAGATTACAAGAAGTGTATCTAGTTTAGAAATGGATCAGACTCACCTTTTGGCCACCCTACCATCATTGGTAAGAATTAAGTACTTGTATTATTCCTTGTCTCAACTTCTAAAAATTGCATTTTACTGTGAAAATGAAACCGCCAGACTCTGCGTGAAAGAATCATTATGAGGATATGCTTTCACCACGAAAAATGGTCAACCATACAATTTGATGTGTATGTTCCAACAGCCGTGGTGGAGGCCGGGGCCGAGGATATGGTGCTGGAAGTGGTGATGGTGGAAACTATGGTGGAGGGGGATATGGGGCAGGAGGTCTCAGGAGGAAGAGGTACGAGGACACAGATGACTATGATGCCGGACCACGGACGAAGCGGATGAGAAATTCCCGTGAGCTGGATGACGGCAAGTCAGGTGCTGTCAGAGTGGTTCTCTTCTATGTAGCTTCCTTAATCTTATACCTTTGCATTCCATTGGTTTTTGTTGATTTCATTTCTTAATGTTTTTTGTATTTTTCTTGTACATCAAGTTCTGTTCCTGGACAAAATCTATTAATATACCACCATCTATCTGAATTTGAATCTTCGCAGGAATCTCACATCCCTATTTTCAGGTGGCAGTGCAATTACATTCAGCGTTTCCATTGTATTTGATGCACCAATAGCTACATATTGGTTTCTATTACTTGCTTTGTGAATGATTAACATGTTTGGACCAGTTCAAAATAGATGTTTGAGCGTACAAGCGACATTATGGTTGGAGCTGTCAGTGCGCTGACAATTAGGTATACCCCAACAATATACAGTATATGGAATATGTATATTATTCATGATTGACATGAGCGTTTAAGCATTATGTTTCAGAGCATTAGTTGGACCAAAACTCTGATCAAGAAGTTAAATAGGTCGTGAATGTAAATATTTCTGTTGTAGATTGAGTATTAGTAATTATTCTTGGATGGAAATTTTGCTTATAGAGGTTGTTGGATGTGTAGTTCTCCAACTGAATGGTTTGTTCTGAGGTTGCTCAGTGATAAGTACTCCACATTGAAACTTCTAACTAGGCTCACAGATTCTGTGTTTATATTTAATGGGTATTATTTAAGTAGTGCTTCACACATTTGCTGCAACCACAATAAATGATTCCATTGTTCCATGCCATCATAATTCTTTTCATAAATACGCCTGTAAATGACTATATTTCTCACCGTGTTGGCTCTACTAAGTGGATGTACTAATAACTAGGGGTGAGGAGTCAGGAAGTGGAAGAAGGTCCAACTCTGAGGGGACCTAAAATTTTGACTCCGACTTTTAAGGGTTCCAAAATTTCTGACGCTGACTCTTTAATTACAAGACATAATGCATGTATCAACCTTGATAATCTTTTACGGTTGAAGTTAATTTATGACTTATAGAAATTCTTATTGAAACATTTTCATTTTTCTACACGATTCAGAGTGTCACTTGATTGCTTCTGGTACCCGAAGGGTGCATAAGGCACCCGTGTCCAGTCGAGAGTCTGGAGAAGCAAGTGTTGCAATCAAGAATTTTTAAATTCTCATGAATTTCTGTTTAGAAATTTCGGGTCCGACGGAGACAACACTGACCGGCTGGGCCCGCAGGCTATATAATGCGGCGAGCCGCGCTGCACTTTTAGATCTTCGTTCATCTCGCCGGCGGACGGTCATACCCTTAGAGCTCTTGCTCCCGTCACCTCTTTACCAGTAGATTATTCAATCTGTGCCCATACCTCATGTTACTTGTACCCGATGGAAACCCTTCAGGTCTTGCCCCTCCCGAAAAAAAATATTGTCCTCTCGCATTTCATGCATGCCTTGTACATCGGAAGATCCAACCATGCTTCCTGGACGTACTTATTACATTCCGTTGGACTCTATTAGTACTAGGAGCAGAGGTCGGTTCCGCCTGGCAGTCAGACAGCGAAATAGGCCTTGGCCACTTTCCTAGTCGCTAAAGCCGGCAAAAAAAAATCGGTAAGCCTCCTGTGCCCCTGCACTTGAAAGTTGCTGAGACTTACCGAATACCTCCTGCTCTTCGGAAACTCCGCAATTACGGTCTCTTCCGAATTGGCAAAAAAAATCAGCAGCTTTACTCATGCCTCTGCACTCGATAACTTGATCAGGCTTGCTCATCCCTTCATGCCGTTCGGGAACTCCACAGTCGCGGACTCTCCCCAATTGGCAAAAAAATCCCTTCATTGATTTGTGATCGGAAACGCACTTCTTGCCCCTTGTTTGTACTTGAGAAATTCCATTGAACTCCTTTAGTACTCGAGGTATCGTACTCTGTGAGTACGATTCTACACCCCCGGTCGTGCCTTTGCAATTAATACTTGACCAGGTACACTCATCATTTAAAATCCCAAACTCGCCTTTGCGATAGGACTCGAAACTTCCCCGTTGACGTTCTACGAGGTTCCCATCGAACACCGCAAGTAGTAGGGTGAAATCCTCCTCGCGAGTAAAAAATACTCAGCCTCGATCGTGTTAACACCAGAGCTGGGCAGCGCTACTTTGAAATGTAGCGGCCGCTACAT
>VOMN01039980.1:0-13575 GCA_014899125.1 Orchestia grillus
CTGCACCAACCTGCCCTGCCCCAACCTGCCTACTCCAACCTGCCCTGCCCCAACCTGCCTACTCCAACCTGCCTTGCCCCAACCTGCCTCGCCCCAACTTCCTATATCGTCTTAGAAGACGAGCATTTTCTTCACGTGTAAGGCAACCGAAAATAATTTCGTGAATTTGGGAGAAATTATTTTTGACGCTTGTCTTTTTTCAGTCTTATCCAAACTACATCTGAAAATTGAGTCTCTGTTTTGAATGCCCGATAACGTAAAATTCAGCAAGAGTTCGATGAAAAGTAAAGGAAATTAAGTTACTTAATTGGAACAACTTCAGAGGAGCTAACTTTGTAACTTGAGTGGCTACCTCCAAGGCTTCGTTGTGCAGGGCGTTGTACATGGATCTCACACATTTGTTGGCTTATTAAAATCGGAATATATAGTAAAGAATGAATAAACGTAGTTTCCCTCTTTAAAAAATCATTGTAAATTTATTTTTAGGATAAGCATACGGTTGTTTAATCCTTATTCTATTTGCTTTTATTGAACGAACGAATGCGTTAGATTATTTCCCTGCACACCCTAATAGTAGGGTAAAATTTCGAAATAATTGATATGATTTAATTTTTTCCTTCTCCTCAAGCATCTCCAGAATCCCGGAGAGAAGTCAGATTTTGATACCAGAATTAAACAATAATGAAGAATAAAAAAAAATGAAAGAGTTTAGTCTTTTTGCTTCTCTCAAAATCAGTTTGAATGAGGCACACACATCGGTGCATAAAATGTAAGCGAATGCATTCTACACATTCTTTCAATTTAAAAAATTAGGTTTCATAAATTTTTCGTGTGAAATTTGGGTTTTCACACTCTCCCCTGTCGTCCTGAACAAAGACCTCTCATTCCCCGCCGTCTCCCTGAAACCTTCATTGTGTTTTTTTTTGCCCATGACACGCGTGATTGAATCTCTGGTTTGAAGGCAGTTTGCATTCCCCTAATTACGGGACGCGGTCGTCATTTGTTCGGTTTGTCCTGCGACACTGCGACAACACTGCGGTCTGGGGCGGCCAGCGAGGGGCGGGCTGCCGCCTGGCGAGTGTTAGGCATCACTGAAGACTGTCAGGCATCACTGAAGACTGTCAGGCATCACTGACCACCGTCATGGACCGCTGTCGACCACCAAGCATCACTGACCACCGTTATGGACCACTGACAACCGTCAGACATCACTGACCACCGTCATGCACCACTGATGACCGTCAGACATCACTGACCACCGTCATGCACCACTGATGACCGTCAGGCATCACCGACAATCGTCAAGAACCCGTGATGAAGGTCAAGCATCTTTTCAGAGTGTCAGGCATCACTGACAGGTGTCAGGCATCACTGAAAGATGTCAGGCATCACAAAATAGCTCACTCATGACGATCGTCAGGCACTAATACACACAATATCAGGTATACCTGACTAGCTCCACGTGCCAATGTCGGTCGCTCTGACCAATCCGATATTCAGGTACATTCCTGAGTAGCAGCGAGGCACCTCAGCTCAGTTTTGATGAACTTTTTCCGTCGCAAAAATCGGCCGAGAAAGAATACCACCGAGACAACCCAGGGCACCCGCACGGCCGCCAGGGTCCGCGCAGGTTCCTCGCGACGGAGTTTCGTGATCCAAGTCGGGGGAGTTGGACCTGCGGACTGTTTGTGTGAGCTGTGGGCTTGCTGCTGGTGCGCTTTTGTTAGTTGGTGTACGTATATCGCTGGTTCAGGTTTTTTATTTTTTATTTCGGATTAATTTTTTTTTGATCATCATTGGAGCGAATAAATAGTCAGATTAATTAAATTTCGATATGAAATGCTGCAGACTTTACAACGCTGCTCGCCTCCATGCGGGCGCATCCCTATGTGCATGACTCATAAAAGTGAGTTGTATTACATCTTTGACGCACATTTGTGTGTCATTTTTTCGTAAGTGAATAATTCACGTAAGTATGCTAAAACATCATCGAACTTGCTTTTAGTGTAGCAATTGAAAATTAAACTCGAATGTACAGACGTAGATAGGGCCCATAATATACTATTTAATACATGGGCAATAATTTAACACACGGATATCATCGTTTGAATAATGGATGCTCCTGAAATGTTATTTTCTGATTATGTACGAGCCTTGCATGATAACCCTTTGTAAGAACTCACAATGAAGACCTCTTACACCTCGAAAAGAAATGCGAAAGATTACCAACAGAAAAACGTATCCTCAATCAATCAACTTCAAATGAAAGGATTCAAACGAGAAAAACTAAGGGAAATATCAGCTCAAAGCGAGCATCCGTTCAAAAAACAAACTTTCGAAAGAGCTAAAAAGGCAAAACGATGCTGCAAAGGCCACTCAAAACTTTGTATTGATCTCCGTGGACTTTTGCAAAGCTGCCTTGCCTCTCACATAACGTGCAGCGCGCGTCGCTATGAGAGGAGCATGTAAATGGAGCTCAAAGTTTTGTCAGGTCTGCTATGCTGGGACTTTGAGGATGTGGATGCTGAATAGAGATGATTAATTCTATTAGGGGGGACTTCATTGTCGCTCAGTCTAATAATTAATGTTTAAGTACTGATAGTGAAAGTAATGAAAATGAATAGGCAACGATTTGAGGAACTCTTTAATCTTCAGCAAATAAGGGAAAACTAGGAAAAAAACTCTTATCGGGTAAATGTATTTTTGAGAAAGTGAACCACTTGTTAAGATGAGGACGTTTCGAGTATTCGCTCATCATCAGCTATGAAACAACAATGTAAGTCATCTGTAAAAAGAGGCCAAGGAAAAACAACACAGTTCCATTCTATTTTTCTTTCAATTTCTGTAGTAAAACTTTGATAATCTACTAATTGACTCGTGATAGTTGAAATGAACTGACATGATTATTTAAAACAGGTTTCATTTTAAACTTGGAAGAGATTCTAAAATTCTCAATTCGAAAGAAAATTTTGCTCGACTTGAAACAATTAAACTATTCAAGTCTACCGCAGTATTGCATTCAAACGTACGATTTCAGGTGGCTGAGTGGACTAGGCGCGTTAGAACATCCCCCGTCCGATAACTTTTACCTTGGTGCTCCTCAATCCTACAACCTAGAGTTCGGGAAGTCATGCCCACATACTGCACTAAGTGCTCAATTGTATTTATTAGACATGTGTTGTTGAAGACCAGGGACAACTCTTTATTCACAATTTTTCGGTTAGTTTTTTCGATGTAAATGCCGAAAAATTGTGGATGGTCTTCAACAACACATGTCTAAGAGAGAACTTGTTTCCTACTGATACTAATTGTATTTATGTGTATATGAAGGATGTCTGCATTTCAGTAGGAAACTTATCTTTGAATCTAAAACATTACTCAATTTTATGACTGTTGACCAACATAATTCTAAATTTAATTCTGATGAAATATTTGCCCATGAGCTCCAAAATTGGTTTCTTTATCATTTCTGACTGAGGGCCAAACTAAGGCGAACAACAAGACGGCGACCATACAGAGTCAAGTAAAAAGTGAGGAATTTCTTGATCATTAGCAAAATATTGTGTACCTACAAAAGGAGTGGGTATTACGTTCAAAACCAGTGAAGTATTCAAAAAATCGAATTTAAAACTGTGGTCATTAATTGCAGCTTGCGGTACTTAATACGTATTTTTTATGTCTAAACTCAGAATCACTGGTACTCAATAATTCTCAATGACCTATTTTTCCTATGTTCAACAAATTCTACAGTCGGCGCTGCTAATTGATTAATAGCATGAATGCCCGAGCGAGCAGGGATCGCGGGGCTCTGTGGGAACCGGAAAATTTCAAGTCCAGTGGAATTAAATGAAGTAATTTGCGTCAGCATCTTTTTGAATGGTAAATTAATTTATTAATTGCTATCGCTTGTATTTTCCTTCGACCGACCATGCATGAGATTCCAACGTGGAGAGTGCAGAAGGCACAAGTGTCGATTACGTGACATGAGTTGTGTTTCGTGATGACAAATCAATGAATTTAATCCAAAGGGCTTGTCAGGGCCGAATTAACATCACAAACGCTGATATTGAAGCAACTGGAAGGTTTCGCTAATTCATAAACGATATCCTAAGTTCGCCCATAATATCCTAATATAATCCTAACAGGCCGACGCAAATTCAAAATGTTAATAGACCCACACATCCCTGGGTGCCACGAAAAGGAAGGGTGTTAGATGGAAGAGAAAGTGCACGGGTATTGACCATAGTTCGAGAGACACTGAAAAGTCAATAGACGCTTATAAGTTGTAACTCATTAGGCACTAAATGTAGGTCAGAGCACGACCGAGATGATCATTTTAGTTTATGAAAGGTCGATAAACTGCTCAACCGTAGACAAGTCTTTTGAAAGCATGTTTTACATGGTTCAGCGAATGTTATTCGTGCAGAAAGTGTTATTTTGATCTCCCTGAAGAGGCGGAAGGGATCTCATTAGTGATCTTATCACGAATCACACCTTATGTAACAGCGGCTCCTCCTTCATTGATACGACGTCTCGCCAAGTCTCAGGGCGTTCTAAGGTTGGTACCAAGCGATCGAGAGCTCGGACCAATCTGCCTTCCGATGCCACGAATCAGTTTCGACACAAGTCTTGGGTATTTCTTAATTTCATATTTATTACATAAACGATTACGAGAGAAATATTAAAAACAAATAGAAATTAAAAGTATATCTAAGTAATATTGATGACGGATCTGGTCATAGAAACTCAATTGAAGTAAAAAAAGAGTAGGAAAATATGAGTCTCGGGAGGTCGGTCGCATCCTGTTCAGTGTTCGTTCAGACGATGTAGCGGGTGTGTTTTGAACGCGGTGCCTTAATTTCGCTGTATTTTTAAATTAGAGAGGGTAACGGTTTTACTAGAGTGCTGCTGAGGCCTTCTTTCTCTCGGGAAAAATATCTATGTAGTGGCTTGCCTTCCTTCTATCTTCTGATGATAAGTTTACACATGTTCAATCTTTTTTTTTACTTTATAATGTTTGTCGTGTAGAACAGTGACATCATTACATGCAAAATCACCACGTATTGCCTAGCAACTAGCAATACAGCGAGGACTTATTCACAAGAATAGCGAGGCAATAACTACAAAAACTGGGAAGTATTACCTAAAAAAACAGAGAGGCAATACCCACGAGAACAGAGACGCAATACCCATGAGAACAGCGAAGAAAAATCTACAAAAACTACGAAACCTTGACTACATAAACAGCGAAGCATTGTCGCGAAAACAGATTAGCATGTCCCCATTGTCTCGAAAACAGATTAGCATGTCCCCTTTCCAAGAAAGCGCCTGTTCTTTGAAAAAAAAACAGTGAAGAAATCGAGATGCCCACAAAACCAGCGCGGCATTACCCTCAGAAATATGTGGTCCAGCCCCTCATCTCCTCGTTGGCTTCCAGGACCGGATCCACCGGTCGCCTTCCCCGCGGCGACCCGGTTAAATTATCGCCCATTAGGCGCCCCTGTACCGGCCATAGCGCGCTCCTGCACCGGCCATAGCGCGCCCATGCGACGGGCTTGTTAGGGAACCCGTCCAAAACGTGCCTTCAATGTGAAGTGCTTCACTTCAGTGTATAATTCTGGGTAATTCTTTTCCTGGAAAGTGGAGACTGCTTGTCGGCATTCCCCAGCTGGACAATTCCGTGACGCTCCTTGTCTTGTGTTGTGATGGTGCCCCCCTGTGTTGTGTGGTGCTGCTCCCATCTTATGTTGTGGTGCTTTCCATTACCGATGTGTAGATTGGATGTTTCAAGCGTGATACAGGGTTCCTTTAAATCCAAGTTAGCCATAAAAACTTATTTGTTTTAACTGAGTAGTTGATAAAAACTTACGGATGTGCATACGCTGAAAAGTTATTGTAAACTTATTGGTGTACACTGAAAACTTGATGTTATCTTACTGGTGTACTCTGAGTAGTTGATGTAAACTTACTGGTGTGCATACACTGAGAAGTTGATGTGAACTTACTCTTGTACGCTTAATAGTTGATGTTAACTTACAGTGTACACTGAGTAGTTGATAGAAGCTTGTCGTATGGTATTAGGAATATACATACATGTTGGAATAAGTGCATGTGTTCTCCGTTTCATGATAAGGTTCGCGCTTTGTGCTAGTAAATACAATTTATTTTCAGAAACTTATTTCTGCTTGTGAGTGGGACGTGTGTGTGTGGTTATCAAAGCGCTATTGCAACCGATGCCTCGAGCAGGTCAACATATCCTAGCGGAATCCTGCCCGTTTTGACTAACCAACGCAATCATTCAAATTCGAAGGTGAGTCGCTTCCGATAATCAAATTGAATCATAAGAGTCTGTTACATCTGACGCAAAGGATTTAAATTCATTAATTGAATAGAGGGGACAGAACGTGAGGGCAAACCGACGAGGGTAGAGAGCAAGATAGAAGTGACATGAAAAAAGGGCAAACAGGAGAGGGTTGAGGGTAAGATAGACAAAGTGAACATAAAGGAAGGGGAAACAGAGGAAAGTAGAAGGCAGGATAGGCAAAGTAGACAGGAAGTAAAGGGAAACAGAGGAGGGTTCAGGGCAAGATAGATAAAGTGGATAGAAAGTGAGGGCAAACAGAGGGTTAAGAGTAAGATAGGCAAAGGAGACAGAGAGTGAGGGTAAACAGAAGAGGGTTGAGAGTAAGATAGATAATGGTCTGACGCCCATTATGTGGGGTCAGTAAGGGCCAAATGATCTGAAAAGAGAATAACGTATTTCGATCTAACGAGTATGATTAACAGATTGAAGCGAACTGAGGAAACATTATTTTAACAGGAGAAACAAATAACACCAACAGGAGCAACCGCTTAACGCCAACAGGAGAAACAGAGTAATGCCAGGAGGGGAAATATATTAAGCCAACAGGTAAAACAGCTTTACACCAAAAAAAAGAAACAATTCAATACCAACAAGGGAAACAAGTTAACCTCAACAGAGGTGACAGATCAGGGGACAATGGGGAACTCATCATTTTACGTTAAGAGGGCCACATCAAGTGAGTGCGTGCGTGTGTGTGTTTATTTATAAGTACAGAACTCCTTCCTACCCTTCCCTCCTAGCCAGCAGCTCTCATTCCTCCCCAGCATCCTCGAAATTCACCCCGCGCTGAGGAATGACGGCTGCCATTCCTCACGGTGTTGAGAGTCTTCAGGGCTGCCATTTCTTGTGTGCCTTCAGCCTTCCTGGCTGAACTTAATGGCTTCTTTTGAGGCAGCCATTGCGTGTTCTGGGCGGTGGGAGAGGCTTCATACAGGTGCCTCCAATGATTGTGTAATCATTTAAGCTATCGTTGATTATTCGATCGTTGTAGCTACCAATGATAATATGATATTATTGCAGCTATCATTGATTATACAATCGCTGTAGCTATCAATGATAATATGATATTATTGTGGCTACCATTGGTTATATAATCATTGTAGGTGCACCACATATATAATTATGTACATGACGCTTGTTCATCTTCGTACTCTCCCCTTTGTTCGGATTATGAAATGCGAGATGGTGATCTGTTACTTAAGTTATTCGTTTTATTACTCAGTTCTGGGTCGTCAAGTATTCAGTTGCCAAGTACTCAGTTATACCTTACAGGAAATATTGCACTAGTGTCTTGGATTGTATGGTACTAGTATACAGTGTAAAACGTAGTATTACACTTATGTACTAGGTAGTATTGTACTTGTTTACCGGGTAGTATTGTACTAGTGTGTTCGGCAATATTGCACTAGTATATTGGATTGTTTTGCACTAGTGTATACTATATTGGATAGTTTTACTCTAGTGCACTGGTTAGGATTATACTAGTGTACTGGTTTGGAATATTTTAGTGTACTGGTTAGGATTATACTAGTGTACTGGTTTGGATTATTTTAGTGTACTGGTTAGGATTATACTAGTGTACTGGCTAGGGTTATATTAGTGTACTGGTTAGGGTTATATTAGTGTACTGGTTAGGGTTATATTAGTGTACTGGTTTGGATTATACAAGTGTACTGGTTAAGATTATACTAGTGTATTCGGAAGCACTGTTCTAATGTACTGGGTAACATTGTGAAGCGTTCTAGATAGTATTGTATTAGTGTGTTGGATGATATTGTACTAGTGTACGAGGTAGTATTGTACTCGTGTACTATGCAGCATTGTGCTAGCACACTGGGTAATATTGTACTAGTGTATTGTGCAGTATCGTAACAGTGTATGTACTAGGTAATTATGTACTAGTGTACTAGGCAGTATTGCATAGTTAACTGGATAGTATTGCACTAGTGCACTGGGCAGTATTGTATAATTTTACTGGATAGTATTGCACTAGTGCACTGGGCAGTATTGTATAGTTTACTGGATAGTATTGCACTAGTGCATTGGGCAGCATTGTATAGTTTACTGGATAGTATTGCAAGCTTTGACGCGTCTTTTGCCAGGAATAATGGAAGGAAATGAGTTCCAAGCTTCGATACCGTTGTGAAGTGCGAGCATCTTTGTGAGCATCATAGGGGATGAATTTAATTCAGCATCTAGTCAAATAATCATGATGGCCAGTATGGAGAGACTACTGGGCTTAGGCCTTTATTGGCTTGATTAGTCTAAGCTTTATAAATGAGAGTACAAAGGGACAATTTGTAAAGACCAGAAAGATAAAAGATCAACTTCTCTAAGGTACATACCTGGTATATTCTCTTCTGGATTAACATTAAATTTTACGTTTTTAATCTCTCAAATGGCACTTTTTTCTGGCATAGAGAAGTCGTTTTTGTTTAATTTTTATTAATTAAAAGCTATGTTTCTACGTATGCCATATTGAAGATATTGTTGAATTATCCTTCTATAAATTCCATTTAACATTTCTGTGGGAAATATATTTTTAATTTTTTTGTAAATATCAACACATTTCGATAGTTTAGGGCCAATATATAATGTTTCTAGATTTAATAATACGTAATGGTCAGTTTTAGAGAGGTTCGTTCAGTGTTTTTTCTGTGATATTATCCAGAAATTTGGAGGAGTTAGTTTCTTCAAGCCCGCCATTTCCAATTTTAGTACTTGGAAAATGTGTGTTCTTTACATAGAAGAATAGTGTGTACTTTATTTGATCGATTTTGATGCATATTTTGTTTACTTTTAGCCAGTCTGAAACCTGTTGCAAATGTTCATTTATTATATTAAGCATTTTATCGTAGTGTCAGCAGGCAGAGCTGTAGAGAACGTGCTATGATTGGCAAAAAGTATGAATTAAAATAAAGACGCATGATGCTTTATTAAAATAAAGCAATATGGCTTCCCTTCCAAATAAAAAAAGAAAATACAAGACTTATTTCGATATTTGAGTAATTGTATCACAGATGACTAAAAATGGCCGGCGTGTTTTTTTTTGGAAAAGAAACCATACTCCTTGCCATAGAGGAATGATCTCTGTTCCAAGTGGGAATGCAGTTTTGTTGACAATGCTCGCCGACGTTTGACTAACAACTGATAGGGCGATACGGGTCTATAACAGTTACCATAGGCTTTACCTCTACTACTGACGATGACCATTGATTCAACAACAGAAAAGCGACAGTAACCCTTTTTCTGATCTCGAAGAGATCATGAAATGCCAGACGAGTCAAAAATCAAGGTTGATTACACGAACTGTTCAGGTTGAACTCATCACCGCGCCCCTCGTAACAAACGCAGGTGACTTAGCAGACAAAGCCCCTGGTGGTAGTGCGCTGTGCGGTGCCTGTGAAGAGTGTACGTCTTCCTGCACAGCTGGAGAGTGTACGTCTTCTTGCACAGCTGGAGAGTGTACGTCTTCCTGCACAGCTCCGTGTACGTCTTCCTGCACAGCTCCGGACACTGCGTACGTCTTCCTGCACAGCTGGAGAGTGTAGGTCTTCCTGCACAGCTGGAGAGTGTACGTCTTCCTGCACAGCTGGAGAGTGTAGGTCTTCCTGCACAGCTCCGGACACTTCGTTACACGGGCACACGCCCCTGAGCCATGCCTTACTCACCTCCATGCCTTGCAAGGAATTAAAGATATCCTGAAAAAATCGTTCCCTAGTTTGCTGGCCGATTTATTGAGCATTAAATCGAGACCTGAAGCGTGAGTGCGATGAAACAAGGGCTTCGCTTTAGTGTTATGCGACTGTAAATCCCCCCGAGGGGAATGTTAAGACGCGAGCGAGGGTTGGACGGCACGGCACGAGCTATGTACCAGGTGCTTAGGGTAATGAAGAGCCTGAAGCACGAGGGGTAATAGTGCGTTATAGGCGAGAGTTAATACACAGCGCAGGTACGGATGTGCAGCAGATGTGACCGTCGGACCAACACTTGATGACACACCTGAATGCATCGACTGAAGACTTTGACTGCTATGTCTTCATGATGAGAACGCGCTGCTTAGTTGTAAACTGCTCTACGACGCATCCCCCACAACAACACCAAAAACCATAAATCGAAATAAAGGGAGACGATATATTTGATAAAGTATGTTTTCATCGTTCAAAGCACAGAAATAGAACCTAGTTTAAATGAGGCGTCTTTAATGGGACGCTCTAAGCAGGGCAAAAAGGGTGTGGTGCGATGGACATTCTGTAGTGAGGGTGATATGTGGTGAGGGGTGGTGGAGGTTATGGCGTGTGTTGGGCTGAAGGTGATTGTAGTGAGGGGTGCTGGAGGTTACGGCGTGTGTTGGGCTGATGGTGATATGTAGTGAGGGGTGCTGGAGGTTATGGCGTGTGTTGAGCTGATGGGGATATGTAGTGAGGGGTGCCAGAGGTAATTAGTATTTTACAAAGCCCCCCAGAAATATCTGAAATCTAAAAATAGTTTTAAGATATTTTAGTGATTCAAAAGCTCAGCCGAAATTTCATCGATTCAGGAACTCATCACACAACTCGACTCTCTCGTCACACGGCAGCGTGTTGATAAAAATGTTCCCAACGCCTCGAGATAAACTAAAGCCTTCGCGCGTTTTATGAAGTCCCCACTGCGTACGACGCAACGTTCCATGGCCCTCTAACCCTTCTGCCATGAACGTTACCCACCAATGATTTCCCTTTAACGTTCGACGTGAAATGTGCAGTGAAGGATTGAAGTAAGGAATGAGCGCGATGGTAAAACCTGGAATCAGTTCTCATTTTCTTCAAGATGAACTCTGTGCGTGCTGCACACCGCGATATTTTGCGTCTACCTAACAACGCGAGGCTAAATAGGACTTGAGACTTCACTCGAAGTCGTAAAATTAAGCTGAGTTAGGCTTTTAGCTCAAAAAAAAAACAAGCCATGCGATAAATGGGAGTGAAGCAGGCGCGTTCAAGCGTGCAAATTAATCTCAAGTAATCACAGTTTAATGAGTCGGTGAACGCAGACCGGGAATGGCATGGCCACCTTTCGCAGCATCGATCTGGAGGACTATTCTGGTACCTAGGGAGCCCTGGTTGTACTTAAGCGGCCCTGGGTGTATCTAGGCGGGCCTGAACTTAAATAGGTACGTATGGAGGTACCTAGACAGGAATGGGTGCACCTAGACAGGCCTGAATGTACCGAAAAAGGTATGGGTGTACCATGTAGTCTTGGGCGTACCTTTGTCATCTTTGGTGTACCAAGGCAGGCATGGGTGTACCTGGGCGGTCCTGGATGTACGTTTGCCGTTCTGGGTGTACCTAGGCAATCCTGGGTGTACTTAGGTAGACATTTCTGCACACGCGCATGTCTGTCTACACAAGAGGATGTAGGCACAAGCGCACGATGCACATCACACTGTGCACATCACACGGTGCACATCACACGGTGAACTTTGCTTGATGCACGTCACACGTTTTACATCACACGGCGCGTGTCATGTTATTTTACCTTCCTTGTGTTGGATGTAGTGGTTGATATTTTTTATCCGTTATTCATTGCGTAGTCAGAGAATTCGGCAGGGTTTTTTTTTACCTGCTACTTAGGAAGGACGCGGCTCGAGCGGTCATTGTAAGGCAGAGTATTAGGAGGGCTGTCCTAGTATTGATTTATTGATATTTAAATCGTATTATGCCAAATTTTGAGAATATAATTGATGAAATGATAACCAAGTTATTAATGAGGAACTCTCAAATGAGATGGAGCTTTTCAATGTTTTATTGCTCTTTCGTACACAAGGATGTAAGTCGACGGGAACCTTCTACATTATAGCTTAGAATTAAGAAAATTGATTTACATTACAACATTTGAGACCAGTCAGTTAGCTCTACAAAATCGAAATAATATGACCTGAGTAACCCAGCTGAGAGGTCTAAACTCTAAGTTTATTTTATCGTACAGTTTTATAATTCACATCTAGAAAGTTAAATTTCTAAAAGTTAAATACTGTCAAGGGGCAAACTTGTTACGGCGAGGGGCGAGTGGTGTGGGCCAAGGACAGCTACATTGGAAAATTTCGAATTTTAAGTATAAAATATAAGGTGCTATCTAAATCATAACAGAATAAAAATAATCCCTCATAAAACAAATAATAAACTGATACATTTATAACCCCAAATTATGCAGATGATGGACTTTCATAATGAATGCTTTCGGTGGAGAGGGGAGATGAGTCGTTCAAACTTCGATCAAACCCAAAAAACGTTTTGCGAGGGAAGCGATGTGCCTCATCGTCTTAGGTCGAGACCTGCGGGCTGCGTGGCTTCTAAAAAGGGACGTTGGTGATAGTTTTGTTGTGGTTAGTCCAGATTATTTGGTAGGCTTAGCCCTACAGAACAATTTCACCTTTTTTATGTATCTGTTTTCCTTTTTACTTTCTTGTCCAGTTGCGATAGGGTTCATAATATATCACACGGTGCACTGCTCACGGTGCACGTCACACGGTGCACGTCACACGGTGCACGTCACACGGTGCACGTCACACGGTGCGTAGGATCTAGGGTGATGCATGAAAGTTTTGTCCCAAGGGAGCTCCAGCAAGGTCACTCGCAAGGTGGTATACAAAACATGATGCAGGCGCTGGAGTCTCCGGTCCGTGCAGGAACTTGGGGAGGGAGAGAGAGAGGGGAGGAGGAGGAGGAGGAGAGGAGGATGGGGGGATAGGAGGAGGAGAGGAGGAGGAGAGGAAGAGAGAGACGGAGAGATGGTAAAGGAGGGAGAGGGTGAGCAAAACAGTTATTAATCGCGTGCTGATGCAGCCAAACAAGTGATCAAGTCGCTCCCAGACTGCATTCCTGGCGCTATTCTCTAATATTAAATTACTAAATATATTTATAATACCTTGGCACATGTTTCATGGCCGGACAATGTCTAATCAGGTATTGCCTTATACATTTATGTATAAAATGTATTATGTTAGTGTATTACGTATTATATTATGCATGTTGTGTATGTAATATATATGTATATGTATTATGTATTATTATTATGCATATGATAATTATGCGTTTGAACTGGAAAGAGCGACTAGCCGACCGAACGGTTCAAGAAGTTTACAAGGACCTGCGGAGATTACTTCTCGAGACGTGCAGTAAACACGCACCAATGAAGAGAGAAAGGAAAATGAAAATAGTGCCCCGAGACCGCCG
>VOMN01039984.1:0-23950 GCA_014899125.1 Orchestia grillus
TCCCCTCTTTCCCCCAACTCTCTCACCCTCACCCCTGCACTCTCTCAGCTACTCCCGCAGCTCCAACACCTGATTGATCGAACTCGAGCTCCAGTACCTCCCATGCCCGTCCCCTCACCTCCTCACCCCCTTCCCACCTCCCGCTGCGCCTGCGCCTGTTGTAGGAGACGCTCGTGTGCGGCCAAAAGTCACTTTAGTAACTTTTACATCCTTAAATGTACCCTATCTTCGTCCTGTATTCGTCATTAAGTAGCTTGAATTAGTCAATTTCATTCCTAAATCAGACTTTAAAGTAGATCGATTTACACGATTTCATTCTTGAATCTGACTTTGAAGTCGCTCGATTTACACGATTTCATTCCTAAATCCGACTTTATAGTAGCTCGATTTACAGTCTTAATCGTAAATCAGACTTTTAAAGCAGCTCATCAATTTTGAAATCCGTAATTGTGATTAGAAATATGTAATAGTGAGTAATTGCATTGTATTATTTGATTGCTTAGGTCCTTTGTTTATTTCATTGAGTGGATATATGTAAGAGTAAGTCGTTGAATTGTGTTGTTTGGTTGCTTAGGTGATCATTAGCTCGTTTTAATAATAATTGGAAATATGTAACAGTAAATTGTTTAATTGTATTGTTTGGTTCCTTAGGTCAAATTCGAAATTCGTCGTATATCTTCTTCCTACTCTCATGTGAGTTTCTGACTGGCTGAAGGGACCGATTCTTCTCAGAGACGATTCCTCACTTAGTTTTGTTCCAGTTGCCATGCAGCTGTAATGACCAAGTCCGGCAGGTGGCGTTGCAGCCTGGTATTTCCTTTTAGCTCTAAGTCATGTTAGGAGATGGTTAAGACTAATTCATGTTTTAATTATGTTCTCGACGTCGTGTTGTGACATTGTTTGGACTACGACTTTTGAATTTACTGCCTCAAGTCGTGTTTTGACTTTGTTAAAACTATATCGTGTTTGGACCTTCTGCTGTCATATTAGGACTTTGTTAGGACTGTCTCACAGTGCTTGTTATTCACTTTGATCCCAAGCATTGCTAGGAGAGTAATTTGCATCCTTCTGTAAAGTTCAAATACCCTTTCCTAACACTAACCGGATCCTCTTTTCAAAGTAATAATTCACATTGTTGAGCCAAGTGTCTATCTCCTTGCAGAAAATTTCCTTGGTCAGTTAGATGGCGTTAGCGCTATAATCCCCGACGAAGTTCATAATTTCAAATTCTTATCGCAGATTGATTATTCACGGATTCCCGACTTATGTGTGATGTTGTCCTATAAGAATATGAGATATTCACTCGTCAGACGAGCCTTTCTCCCTCGAGAAATGACGTCCAAATTAGAGCAGATGGAACACAGGCCCAGCTGCGAAAAAGAAACTTTATCAATTCCAACAGAGCCACTGTTGGGTTTTCAATGCCTTACAACTACTGGCGTGGTGAGGGATGTGGGGAATGTGGGGTTCAAACTTCCTTTTCCAAGGAAAGTACTCCCTAGTTACGTGAAAATGCTTCTCCTGAGCCGAGATTCGAACCTAGGTCCTCTCGGTTACGAAGCCATCACGCTACCAGTACGCCATGGAGCCCACAAAGGTTGGCCTCTCTGTCGACTCCGCGAAGCACTTGCGTAAAGTAATCTCCACATCCTGGGTGGTTATCTTCAATTTATTCTAGTTATGTTTTATAATAAAGTCAAGAAAACCAAGTTTACTTTCACACCTGGTCAAAGATAGAGCTCCAAGTTCTGTTAAGCTCCCCTGATGTTGGTGTTGTACACAAATTATCTTCGAGAAATGACATAAACCACTCCCTTGTTGCGTGTCCTTCGAATACCTTTTCCGGTCCCACAAGTTAATTAAATAATGAGTATCTTACAATTGAAAACTCCGCGAAGAATTCGTACGGCAGCACTTCCTCACAAGCTTCTAAGGAGCCCAGTATTTGCCAGGACGACTTTATGGCTTCAGTCGCTACGAAGCTTGTATTGTTCCGACAACGAAGTTCTCAGCTATCATAGCGTTATTACGGCCTTCGGGGTCCGTGCTCGTACTTTTTTAAGCCTAAACACAAAAGCTATGCCGAGTTTGACACGGGCTCGTTGCATGGCCGTTGAAATATGAGGTGATGAATGGACTGAATTATTTCCTCCGACTTAGTAAGGGCCAATGGGGCTGGTATATAGGATACTCGCATTATTCAGACCAGTTTATAACGAGATATTCAATAGAGTCAATGAAAAGTAGTAAAGTGATTAACTCTGTAGAGACTAAAGGCCTCGTAATTTCGGGGGAGAGGGGGGGAGGGAGAGGGGCAAATCAATATCATCAGCTATGATGCCGTAGAGCTATTGTAACTGGCCACTCACTCTTCACTCGCGTCATTTTCCAACTGAGTATTCTTACTGTAAAACTCATTCGTTTAACTTACCATACAAATTTATCTGTGCAACAAATTGTACAAGTTTATTTGGATTAGAATGTTTTGATATTTGTGGAGAAACGAATACACTACTTGGCTTCAATAACGATTTTTTTTGTCAATTCGACGTAACACGATTCGTTGTGAAGATATTCACCTTTATCAATAGACTTAGACACATTTGCGTAGAAAAATATCAAAATGTTAGAGTCAGCTGATTGTACCGTAAGCATTTTTTCAGTGACATTTTCAAGTCAGTACACGAATATTTTAGCAGTGCCACGGTACAGATGAAAAATAAGTTGTCTACTGCGTTTCACATCTTTGTTATTGATGAGGCTTGGTGTGCGCTCTGGTTAGATGACGGAACGTTGGTCATCTTTGGTGCATCACGAAAGCTGGGCAGCAAACATCGATACCGATGCCAAGGACGCGACCTTGAAGTGCGCATTGTGCACCTGTAACAGGATAGGAACGCTAACTACCTTTATGAACGAAACGTATCAGAGCTACCAACGAAAATGCGGGTGGATTTCGGGATATTTTATTGCGTCTGTCACGAAAGGCGTCGTCGACCTATGCACTGATGAAATAAAACTTAGACTGCACGTCGAAAGTTGAAGCGATACCAACGTCAAGATGAGCTGTTATAAGCTGCAACTTTTTTAAATATACCGGCATAGCTTTTAGTGACTTAAAAGTTAGATTTCATGCTCGATGTTTTGTAGTTCTAATGAGAGCGAGAGCGTCGCCGCAAGGCAGTCTGTCCGCTTTGATATCAAAGCTCGCCTCGGTCTCGGCCGTGCGACATTTGAAGTCTCACAAATGATCCAGCTACATTGTCCAGCTCTGAATGTAAGTAACAATTTGAGTTTTCCCACGCAGTGACTACGTGTTACATTCGTCCAAGGAAGACAGAACAATAACACTTCATAATTCTGCAACAATAACACATCATAATTCTACAACAATACCACTTCATAATTCGATCACTCTTGTTTTCGTTGACTTTGAACGGAGTTGCGGTGACATTCGTGCGTCAACAGCAGCAGCAGCAAGACCACAGCTGCCAACACGCAGCTCCCCGCAAGGTCGCTCAAGCCAGTCTTGTTGCACACGCTTAAGAACTTGGCGAGTTTTCTGGATCATTGACGCGACGCTGCCTGCACACATTCGCGTTTCTATCAGACTTCATTTGAAATCTGGCGGTGTTGCTCAAAATTTCCGCTCAAAGGACTCCTTTTGTTATGAAATCGTTAGTTTCATGGTCTACTTCAGGCAAGTTGTAATCGTTGATTGTTAATTGTTGTGGAACGAATTTTATAACACCGTGGCGGTGTCCTGCTTAGTTGCTGTGTTTTCTTTCGTCGTGGAAGGTTAATGCCTTGACTGTGTTTGTTCTGTGCAGCGTGTCGGGAGATTTCTCGTTCAGCAGAATTACCCAGAGTCACCCATCAAAACTCAGAGCGCTCGTTCTACGAGTCTACGGAGTAATTCTAATGTAGAATCACAGGTGCTTTTTATTTCCAATTACTTCCCTTCTGGCGGTCGCGAGTAGTGAATTGTGTGCGAATATCTACAAAGATATTTCTGTCTCTTTCTTTCTTCTCTCTCTGTCTCTTACAAAATTGCTGCTGTTAAAACGTCTTTGTAATGACAGTACCGTAAAACTCTCCACATTCTTATTTATCTTCCTTTTAAACTTGATCAAATATCGCTCATGTTTATAGCTTTGTCATTTTCACATTCAATTTTCTTTCCAATTAGTGTCATCTCATTTCAATCGCCTATATTTTTTCTTTATCTTCCGTTGAATTAGTGTTGACATCAATTCGTCCTTGAGAATTACACAAAGTCTTGCCGCATAGCTCTTTTTTTCCACGTGCAAACTACGCAAGGATCGAATGTCTGTTTTGCCTGTGTTTTGCGCCAAATGATTCCCATTGTTCCTGTTTTTTAGTATAGTTCTGATTTGAAGTGTTGTGTGGTTTCTTACCATGGACAGCGACATACCATTCTTACATTGTATTTCCACGAGCATTTTTCATTAATTTTTCAGTAGTGTTATTGAATCTTATTCACATGCTTATTGACATTCAAGTTGCTGCGGCCTTTCGATATGAACTGTTTTGCTGGTAAGATGAAATTGACTACAAGAGAGTGTTTGATAAGAGGATGTCAATTTTCATTAATACACCTTTCGCATTACAAGTTCTCTGGTGTTTTTCCTATTTTTCAACTNAACGCATGAAAATTCCGTATACACATAGGCAGTGCTATGAAGCCTACATCTGCGTCGTTTGAATCTAAATTATTTTATGTTTACGTACAATCCTTTCGTAAATTATGACTTGGATTGGGTTAGCAATCCTTGGTTCTTCGCCAAGATTGCTGAATGATTCCTTGACGTACCACAGATATTTTTCAGCTTATTTATACTACAGGAACACCCCATACGTTGTCGATGTTTCCTAATACGTATTTACGACGATAGTGAGACACCAAATGCTGAGACTGAACTTCTACGCAACGCATTGAATGGCGCAACGTTCCAGCTATGGTCAACGTGAGGATAATTTACAGAAGAGGGACGACGGACGCTCAGAAAGCGGGGATTTTCAGCGTTATGCAACCGAGGACAGAACCTGTTCTGGAGGTCGCCCCTGCGTGCGCACTTCTCACATTTTCTGGCTCCTCAGTTTTGGCTCCCCGACCCAACCCAACCTTCCTTCAGTTCGCCCGAACTTGTCTGTGTATGTGAGAGCGTAGTGCGTAGGTGCCTCGTCCTAAAAGTGGCCCCAAAATTTCTTGTTTACGTTTGCCAAAGTTATTCTTAGTCCTAGTGATGAGGTAAAATTTGACGTAGTGGTTGTAGTGCGAGTGAGTGGAGCTGTAACTCAGGTGCGCCCGGGCTGTAGATGTCACCACCAGCACGGCGGATCAATGAGTGGCTTTGGGATGAGGATCACGAGTTCTGTGTAGAAAATTTGAATTCGGGAGGGACAAATAGGCATCTTTACGTTAAAAACTTTTATCACGGGAAAATGCGTAATAATATTGCATGCTAATAACGATATGAATATTAATAACACTATATTAACGATATTAAAAATAACATTACTTTATGAATTCAATGGAAAAGTTTCATATGCAGGGAACAAATATGTGCATTCATGTTGAAACTCGTTTAGGGGGAACGAATTCTTATGCAAAAGCTCAGTTGCAGGGAACGAACACGTGCGTTCTTGTCCAAAACCCGTTTGTTATGTTAATGGATGGGTTGATCTCAGGCCACACGTGCACACTGAACTCTTGAAACGTTTTGCGTTGAAAAAAATGAAGTGAGGCTCTACATAACAAGTGTGTAATGAGTAAAATGTTTGTTATTCCGATCGAACGTTAAATATTAGTGTGAGATATTGTGCGTTCATATTACGTATTATGACTAGTTCGTTGAACTCTTCGTCTCGTGCATTGTCTACGTGCTTACACTGTTGTTCCGTAGAATCCGGTTTGAGGCATGGGCCAAATTTGTAGATAATATACGTTATAGATTTTTTTGTGGTGATGTTTTTGCAGCAGTGATGCCTCCTCAAACTGGAGTGAAGCAAACATCGAACAGACACATCGAGGCTTTGAGAGCAAGAGCATAATTTTCTGAATTGTGTTCGGCGATGGCACCCGACTGCAGGGCGCCATCGCCTGATTTCGTGCCAATTAGAATAGAATGTGGCAACGGGAAGGAACAAGGTACCCCATTCTTGGGGTTTTACGCGATTTCCACGTCCAATTGATCGCATTCAATCCCCGTGGGGCTGGGATTTATTTCTGCCATCAGTTATTCACTCTAGAAACTTTGCAAATAGAGCCTGTAATCTGTTTTGCGTGCTGAACGGTGTCAAACCGTTCGGAAGGCCGCAGGAGGCACGGTGGGGCTGCGACATCGGAAGTTGATTCTCCAGTAAGAAATGATTTGAAACAATTTGAGGTGCGAGGGAGAGGCCCCTTAGCTCTTCTGTGAATGCAGTTTTCTTTATTGAGTTTTCGTGTTCTGCAGTTTTCGTGGCTTTATAGTTTCCTTCATTTAATTAAGCAACCCCGAAGTTTCTCTATCGAACTTAGCGCTGGGAAGGTACGAGAAATTAGTGTTTCTGACTTGTAGTGTTTCAATTAGTTGATGTTACCTTATTCAAACGAACAACAATGTTCAAAGAAATTTTGAAAGTATCTTTGAATGTCTTACCTGATTTTTTCCACCGACTGCATGAAAGAAAATTTTTACTCATTCTCCCAATGGGCATTACTGAATTTCAGTCGAGTGTATGTTTTGTATTATGGGATTTTTGCCTGAGACGTAGTGACGGAAACTGCTCCATTTTATACGCTCTACTTCATTCAAATATTTTACCCATTATTGTCACGTGAGTATACGAGATGATTCTTGTTTTCGAATTACGTGGCAGAGCTGGCCCGGGTGTTGCTCGAATTCCTGTTTTCGCGCATTCCCACAATCCGTTTATGTGCTCCATTTTGGTCACGCCGAGATCTGTTTTTGGAGTTTCAGCCAAACAAATTAACGCTCAAGCGACGAATTTCAGGTCCGGAGAGAGAAAAATTTGCACTCGGGTGCAGCGAAAATTTTCTTCTCGCAAAAATTAGCGCGTTGCGTGCCACACTCTCCTCCGCGCCTCAAGTCCATCGCGTCACTTACACAAATTACGCGGAATAATGCGACGTGGTCTTAACAGCACTTTTAACGAAATCCAAGTCAAGAGCGATATTTTTCACCAAGCTACAGGCACTGTTTGTGAAATTTATTCAGGACTTGTTTTTTGCGAGATGCTGATTTGAGTTTCTCTGTAAAATAGCTGTTGGCATTCGATAACGTAATTTGGAGCAGCCTTGAATGTCTGTTTTGCCGCCGCCGTCTTAGGGACACTTCATTCGAGGTCCTGGAGAGCAAGAAATTGCAGTGCTTTTCTCGCTGTACCGCCTCGTAGAAACTATTTCTGCGCCAATTACTGCGCTCAATCCGAGTCAATTAATCGAATTACGCGAAATTGCTTGGAACTGCTCATGAAATTGTAGCGTGCAGTGTTCTGTGTCAGGACACGAGTTCTGGTGAAATTGTAGCGTGCAGTGTTGTGCGTCAGGATAAGAGTCCTGGTGAAATCGTAGCGTGCAGTGTTGTGCGTCAGGATACTTGAAGTGTTGACTAATTCTGACTGCCAAGGCTGGACGGCAACATACAAGACGAGCTAAAGAGGTCACCTAAATGTCAGCGTTCATTTTAACTTTATTTGTATTGATTTGCTGATATTGAACTGAAAATATAAGTGTGACCGTGCTTTCTAAGTTTTTTCTTAGAGTTTTGGCTCGTTACTTCGCCCACAATTTTGTTGTACGAGACAATTATTTACGTATTTTTTATGATAGAAACTCTGTTGTTCTGTAGCGATGGTTTCAAAAAATATCAGGCCTAAATGGACCAAAAATATAGCTGAATTAAGTAAAATATGGATATCAGAATATCGTATTTGACTCAATTCACAGTGCATAATATGATTCCGTTTTATTTCTGTCATTGTTTGGAGCGCACTTTCAGTGTAGATGCAATGCTTGTATTGCTCTTTAGGATGTTATTTTTTACGATAATAATAGCAATAATTAAGCCTTTTTTCCGTGGGTTGGTCTATGGTACCTAGGGTATTTTTCGTTTCATTTATATAGTATACAATCATGCACAGAAACTAATTCTTTCATACGTAGGAAAACACATGAACGCAACCTGCATTGATGAATGATTTGACCTGCCCCTCTCAGCGTTCAAAACTTGCCGGCGACTATTAGAAAATGACCTACTCGAGCCACTAAAATAATAAAATAAATTATAATCCTTTCCTCAGGCTTACTTTCAGTCATTCCACATTTTTAGTTTGAGCAGCAGGAACCTTATCTTCTTGCACTGTTCTGATACCGAAGTCCAGAGGGTTGAAATCTGGCGAAGAAGGAGGCTGGTTTTATGCGGAGATGAAGTGCAAATTACATGACTTCGGTCAGTCATGAGCGGACTTCGTATCTATAGCTCTGAAATTGAAATTTAGGGTTTATTAATTCTGAAGACTTTCTAATTGAAATTGGGGAAAAATAATGCGTTAAATTTTATGCATCATTATAGAGATTAGTGGTTACAGACGGGAAAGACTTGTAAAACTTGAGAACAAATGTAGGGCTGATTTTTGAGGATCGTGTATCGTTTGTTCGCCGTACAACTGCACCACAGTGAAAGTTCACTAACACGTATAATGAAACAAACTCTAATTAAAGTACATTTTCGAGTTCGATTCTCAACTCTGTCATGCACTTGATTGATAGGTAAAAGACACGTTAGAGAAGATCTTCAGAGCAGCGCGGAAAATTTAACGAATATGTTAGTATTTTGCCAAATATTCCGACCCTTACATGGATAGCGACTAAAGCTGAAAGCAGGTCATTGTTGAAGATATGAAGAGCTTTTCGCTTAATCATTCTCTTGTAAAATTCTGCTTCCATGCAATTTTTTCTATCCAAAATTTGCGCCGTGATTTTGCTAGACTACTGGTTTTCTGGAGTACATCTTCAACAAGTATCAGGATTAAGCTGTGCAAATGCTCAAAATATTTCGTATGAATCACGACTCTTTTGTTATCATTTTGCAGTCTCTCTTTTGTGCAAGAAAATCTAGGTTGCAATAAGCCATCTTTGCACTGTAATTTTTGTTTTAAGATGCGTGCACAAAGATCACCAAATGTTTTAGGTTAATACTTAACTTTTCGCGCTTATCGTAGAATTAAGAATCACACTTCGAAGTTTCAACGCGACTTTCACCCGTAATTTCAAGGTTGTAGTCTTACATATCACAATCAGAAGTTTCATTGCGACTTGCACATCTTAAATTTAAGGCTGTAATTTGACTCATTGAAAACCCGGTGTACCATGCTCTGTATGTTACTGATTTCAGAATAAACACAACACAACAGATCTACTCGTTACATTCGTTACTTGGGCTGAAACAGAGACTTTGCGTTGCTTTCTTATAGATTTCCTTGAAATCGTACTTCGTTCACGGCAAATTATTATTCTTTTCACATTCAATCTCAGTTTAGTGACTGTCAATCCATACCTTTTTATTGCTTGTTCTTGAAGATATGTATTAGTTTCTAAGTAGGCCAATTTTTATTCGTAACTAACGGTTGACGAGCAGTATCAGTATTTCTGACTTTTCTTCTCACTTCTAAAAAGCGAAGAAATCGAACTCTTCAGCGGCATTCAGCCACCAATAATATCATTATATTTTTTGGAATAGTTGGAGATGACTCCCCGTCGAACATTTTCCTTCTGCCAACCTGAATACCAATGCCGGAGCGCAGGCCGCGGTTACTGGTTCAGTGCCCACTCGGTATAGTCCAGTGACGTCAAGAAAACCCGCGCTCATCTCCACCTCCTGTCAACTTTCGCCTCTAATTGACGTGACTCAGCACCAACGACCGCTCAGCGCCCCTCCACCAGAGCCAAGTTTTATTTCTCCCATTGTTTGTCTTCTTTCTGACATACCGAAAGGCCTCTGGAGCCTCCCCACCAGGATATCAGTGTATTTTTTGCTTCTTTAGCTGCATTTAGGAAACGCCAAAGAGCGACTAGTTTCCTGCCTCCTCAATTTAACTGCAGTTGTCTTTTGCTTATTTTTTTGCTTTAATGCTTGTATCGTACTAACTGTGCAGGGCATAATTTTGAAAGTTCTTGATGACTAAAATGAACAACTTATCTGTTAACATCGCTCAACAAATTTGTGAGGGTTAGTTTCGTTGTTTCCTGCCTTCATACTTGATTGTATTAATAGGCATTTAAAACGTAACTTTTCTTGACGAAGTGATGCTACAAGTATCAAAGAGCGTCAATGTTCTCACTTGGCGTTTGAAGGGTTTGGAGCAGTAGTCATTTCAGTGGTCGGGTCCCCATTGGGTAGACGTGCAAATTATGGCACTATTCTTCTTTGACCCTGTCGTTAAAACTCGAATAATATCATGAGGTAATGTTTCAGACTGGCGTCGTTCATGTGACATTCGTAAGGAATTTTTCGCTCAGTTTTTACAGGTTTTTCTTCAAATAATGTAAATCAACCAATATGCTGTTCCAGGCGTGGACTACAGCCAGTTTCCTCATTCTGCTGGACATTTTCCCTCGAAAAACACTAATTTTGTACCCTTTGGACAAAGCATCATGCATTCGCAGAACCCACGCAAATTTATGTCCCTGCAGCTCCAAGTTCTTGCCGGGAACAGTAATGCGTTCTATGCCTGACAATGTCTCCTTCTTTTCCTAAGGTCATTCACTCCGTTCGTGCTCCAGTTCATGTCGAGCTTGTGGCGGATGTGAACAATTTTTCGAATTCAGCTCTATTCGGTGTCAGTGATTTGTGTTGGTGTTTCGAAGTCTGCCCGCTGTTCTTTACTTCTCCTGGGATTTCAAAGTGTGGATGCCCCGTTGTGAAGGATTGCTCAAATGTGCGTGTATCATTGACTTCAATGCACGTGCTGCTAAAAGTCTAAAATTTTGACTCGTTTGTTTTCGTGACGGGAAATATTGAGTAGTGACATAGCAATCAGTATCGTGGATACGAGCTGCTGTCAAAGTCCAGTTTCGACAGTAATTTTTTTAATTCCGCTTTAAGCACTCTTGAAACAATAATGGACAGAAATCAATATAATTAAAAAATAATTAAATTTTATATGCACTCATGTACTGTGTTTATGATGCTAGGGAAATTTAATTTTTCATCTGTTGATAACAGTATTGAAAATAGTTCGAAATGGTTCACCAAGGGTCGATAAAGTTAAACTTTAAATGATCGAAAAGTTTTACCCTTTGTGGTGCTAACGGTGCGCCTTGAATCCTCGACTGCAGGTGATGGAATCTATGTACGTTATAACGAACAATTTCACATTTCTCAGTAAAATTGAGACTTCGTGCTAGAAAATTGTTTGAATGACTCCACGTACATAAAGAGTTTGCATAATTAAGTTTGTTTGCAGTGATTTAGATTTTCTCGTTTGTTCCTAATGGCCTAATAATAATTAAGAAGAAAAAAAATACTCTCAGTTCTTTTTTCTTTCATCTGAATTAAGCAAATTTAATTTCGTGTACCGAAGTATAGAATTCGTGCCTTACTCATTGTATATTTCCATTGCAAATGTGTTAGTTTTCCTAGTTTTGTGTAAATCTTTTTTATCAGTTGATCGTTTATGTTTAGGTCTATCTTAAATTCAGGTTTGAAAATTTATTATAATATTCTTGTTTACATTACGCAGAGCCCTATTGTAGGTATATACTAGAACTAGTGGGTATTTCTTCATTTATTTGTTGACCTTTTTTGTTTGTTTTGACGTGTAACTTTAAACCGTACGCTCAGACCGTGGTTCCAACCAACAACCACGCCCTTAAACTTGGTAAACTCCCGGAATATTCATGGAAAGTTCTCGGTAGTTTATTCTCCTTCCAATTTATCAGTTCGAATGGTTGGAACCTCGTTTTCACCTTAATTTATTCGAAGTATTCCCATGCGCCGGATCCGGCGGCTGTTGCGGTGGAGTCCCGCACCATTGACTCCCTTCAGTCCCCCAGCTCCCCCTCAGTCGCGGCGACCCAGCGTACTTTACGCGGGCGCGTCCGGTGCGCCCTCGGGCCGGCCGCCGTCCAGCCTGCATTGCCATGCTTGGAGAATGCAGGCCATGCTTAGAGAATGCATGCCATGCTTGGAGAATGCAGGCCATGCTTGGAGAATGCATGTCATGCTTGGAGAATGCATGTCATGCTTGGAGAATGCATGTCATGCTTGGAGAATGCATGTCATGCTTGGAGAATGCATGTCATGCTTGGAGAATGCATGTCATGCTTGGAGAATGCATGTCATGCTTGGAGAATGCATGTCATGCTTGGAGAATGCATGTCATGCTTGGAGAATGCATGTCATGCTTGGAGAATGCATGTCATGCTTGGAGAATGCATGTCATGCTTGGAGAATGCATGTCATGCTTGGAGAATGCATGTCATGCTTGGAGAATGCAGGCCATGCTTGGAGAATGCATGTCATGCTTGGAGAATGCATGCCATGCTTGGAGAATGCATGCCATGCTTGGAGAATGCGTGCCATGCTTGGAGAATGCGCGCCATGCTTGGAGAATGCTCTAACTTGCTCTTCCAGTCGGGGGCTGGTGTTGCCTGGAGACTGCCATGGCGCGCGTGAGGTGGCTTCATTTCAACAGCTCCTATTTTTTCCTTTTTGGCCCAGCAAAAAGCTGTTGAAACTCAAAATGCAGCCTTCTAATGCAGACCTTCTGCGGCTAACTTTTAAAACTGCGAAGCGTTTGGATCTTATCATCACTGAAGGGAAATGTGAGGCGTGCTCTACACTCGTCTCTTCTGAAGTACAAACGCGGCCGAGTAAAGCATTCCAAATTTGAGACGGCGTCACTGGTTAAGATACAGACAGGTGCGCTCTTACGCTGCCCCTTGTCCGGCTTGCACAGCTGGGCAGCGGGAAACCCGACTTCAAAATTGCACTCGGTAATTATTATCTCAAGTGAACCATTATAATTTTTTGCTTGTTCACTTAGATTAACCGGAACTCTTTTTACGACCCAAACTACAGGTTTGGATTTGCAGCCCCAAGCTTTCTGCTGAGGCATTCCGACGAGCTGTTCGCGATTTTAGTAAAGATTTAACAAATGATGGCGAGCTGGCGGGTTTTTTGTTCGCTGGAATAAGTGAAGCCTTTCGAGTTTCATGGCTGGTCTTTCCTTTGTTGTGGAATTTGTGGAACTTGTGATCTAATATATCCATCATCACGAATCTTTTCAGAAGATCCCGGTTTTGTTTGGTCGGTGTACTTCTTTTGAGACGAAAAGTTGCTCTGGGGTAGAATGAATAACTGACATTAGTTGGGGGCTCTTTTCATCATTTCGTGCGTGTGATGCAAGGAGAGACACTCTAAGTTTGCGCAGATCTAAAGCCTAGAAAAAAATGACTACGATGTGTCTAGTACATACGAAACCAATAGGAAAATTATTCTGTTTTCAAGTTCTCTCTGTAATGAGCGGAAAACAAATTTATCTTGGATAAAGTCCTTTTCTTCCATCAATATATTCGTATCAATAGTTGACAATTTTGGGAACGCAGGTAAATTTCAGTTGAAAAGTGCTCTGAGAATTCGATATTGATTCAGCCTTTTGGTATGTTGAAAATGGAAACCAAATTCTGTGTCTGGATCATTAATTGGATTTTTTTCGCAACTTCTCAATCACTCTGGAGAACTTATATCTTCCAAAATAATTTTTTCTGTTTGTGGTGCATCAGCAGGGTTTGTAACTGTTGCTTTCATGTAAATATTGCCGTTGTATTTCCGTTAACGTTCCTGTTACATTCATGTATGTGGAGCTGTTACTTCTGTGTAAGTGTAGCAGTTGCTTTCGTGTGAGTGTAGCACCTACATTACTATCCCTGACACGCCTCCCTTGCCTCACTACCATCAGACGGCGGAGGGAAACGGTTTCATTCAACAGCTCGCGGATATGCGAAGGGACACCATGCACACAAACCGGCGGCACTCCAGTGTGGCCAGGGCATAGAGGCCCAAACATTTTTAAAATATTCAAGATATTCAAGCTAGACTTTAGTATAAATGCAACAGTTACATTCGAACTTAGTTTTGAGTGTTCATGCCGGGTTTCGTCAAACTGTGCAGTCCTCGTTCCAGAAGCCGTTGCTTCTCACCCGGGTCCCGACATGGTCAAGCTGTAATCTTGTTCAGCCGTTCAAATTATTAAACGCATTCGAGTCCTGTGGGGCCATCTCGGTCTCAGCTTAATTCTCACTCGCTAAATTAAACTTGCCAAATTGTGAACGAATTTGGAAAGCTATTTATATGCATAGGCCCCAGATGAGATGTAGGATAGGTGATAGGGTTCGGTTAGTTAGATTTGTTTATCGTATACGATGGGGACAAGCGTCCCCAGGATGGGGCTGTTAGGTTACCTGAGCTGTAAATAAGCCTTCGGGATTCCATTTTTCGTACTCACTTTGCTCCTTATAGTTTTCTCTTCTTTGCCTTTCCTTCCTCTTATTTTTTAACTTGCACACAGGGAATCCTGTGTGGGAATACACCTATGTGCAAAAATTATCCGTTCTCGGGCCGTTACAGCTCGATTTGGTCAGAGTCATTGAAGTTCTGCTATCTGTACTGAGGCTGCTGCTACTACTTCTACAACCACTACTACTACTTCTACCACCACTACCACTACTTCTACCACCACTACCACTACTTATGTACATGCAGGACTTTAAGGCTTAGCTAGCAGAATGAGGGGTTAAGGCTAACCTTCACTGCCTCGAAGGCTCGTGCACCTCGGCCTCTAACGGTGTTTGTCGTCCGTGGAGTTTGTCTTTGATCAATTTTGCCTCGAATTTCGGTCGGCCCGGTAAACTCGAGTTTTAAATTGGGCGCTCCATCATGGGGGGCGTACAGAGCTGCTCGTGCAGTGTGCTCTTTCCATGTTAGTCATCCACGGCCGACTGTGCAGGCATGCACAAGTGTGAGAGTGTACAGGGTGCCGTACAGAGATCTGTACTTCACTTTAGAATATCACTAATTTGCGTCGTACATATTGAACCGTAGTAATAGAAAAAATGCTTTATGAATACAGCTCGTTATCTGTACGTATACCTGAGTCGGTGTATTGAGGTATGCATACGTATAAGGAGCCGTAGTAATATATGTATACGCATGAATTCACCTTGCATAAAACTGCAGTAATAGGAATTCGGTATCAGGAATACAGCACGCTGCATGGGTGAGGTTTGTATTTACGTGACTAAGTGTGCTCAAATTCGCTTAATATTAGGCAGATCATTGAAACTTTAAAGTTAGGTACACATTGTGTGTGCCGATGTGTCTACAAAACACACTGCACCTTCAACTCTCAATCGTGTCTAGTACCGGGATCCCAGTCGGCTGGCCGCCGTTCAAAATTGCAACCTATATGCTTTTGAACCTGTGAATATGCTTTCAAAATTCAGTATAGGCATGCTATTTCATCTGTATATGTGCATTTACATGTACGTATATACCTATTCATGTATTTGTGTATATGAATGTATATATCTATCACAATTGAAATTCCAGGTCAGTGCATATAAAAGGCATATGAATTTTTGAGGCATTTCATAAATTCGATTAGAGACCTCCGTGATCTCAAGCAAGCTGAACAAGTGTTGTGCACGATTTTCTTGCCTGTGCTACCAAGCAATATTCAGTAAAATGGAATACTGAGACTTTATTTTCTAAACATCGATAGAAAATTTAGCAAGACTTCCATTAGCTGGTCTCGTCTGTAGACGATGAGTGTGTATTATAAATTCGAATATTTTTGTCACTTGTTCAATTAGAATTATTTGGAGTATCATTAATGCGCTTTATGCGTATTTCAAAGAATAATTCGCTACTTTGAGATAATCGAATTTTTTTAGGTAGCGATGGAGGTTGCGAAATGTCTTTATAGTGTGGTTCAGTACTCGATACTTGAGATTGATTGTTTCAATTCTACTATTTCCATTTTTATAGCCGTAACATCTCATCTAACATCTCACGTCTAAAATAATAGAAACGGTTAGAACTGACGACCTATCCTTTTCTCTGACTCAGAAAAAGAATCTTCGTTAAAAGCCACTTGATTTTTAACTTTGTTGTTCTTCGAGTGGAAATACAACCCTCGCCGCTCTGCGAGTTCGATTCCATGAACCAAGTTATGCAAAGCTCAATAATACAGACTTTTATACCAAGTCTACCTGGTCACCTCCATACCCGGGCGGGAAAACGACAAATTTTATGCGAATGGTCGAGTTTTGGGTGGACTTTTTTGCGATGCTTTTCTAGATAAGAAGCACTTTTGACTGCTACTTTCTTGCGTCAATTTTCTTGCGCACGATATCGTGTGGTTGCTGCCATTTGGAGATGCGAACAGCGATGAAACAAGTCGAATTGTAAATCCAGAATCTTGACCAACATCAACAGCATGTTGTTTCGGTTTCCTGATATTACAGAACTATGATATGACAGACTCTGGTTTGGAGTCATTGAAACGTGCATGTGGGAAGTTCAGATGAATTTTAAGTTGTCGTTGATACGGTTTTTCATTTAGCCTTAAGGTTGAATTTATGTTGTCGTATGAATGCAAAAAATATTGTTTTCGTTTGATGCAGTCGCATTTATCAAACGCTTTTCAAATGTTTATCTTAAATGTATTATGACACTTTGTTAATCATGTGGCAGGATGACACGTGCTAATGCGCCACCAAGAGTAAGTTTACGGTATTTCATCCAAAATTTTAATTTACCCCGACCAAATATTTATTTTACAGACGCTCTGAAAATGGATTAAAAATTTTAGGTAAAACGAAAGGTTATATTTGAGCTTCAACACTATGTCTGCTTATTTAAACATAATATGCCGTTTTTGGCCCTTTTGGCTTTAGTTTTACAAGTTGAGGATAGATTTATGTTACTCTGAACTAATTGACCAAATAACATATTTGACTAAAATGCTCCTTTCTTGTGGGGAGTTCCGTCTAAGTAATTATTCTGAACGGGATCATGTAGCTACACACACCCTTATATAGCGCCTGCCACTGCTCCATCTGTGTTTAGATTTCTTTGACTTCATCTCTGCAAAACTTACAATTCATCCTGTGTGGTTCTAAATCAAACGATGAAAGGCCGTTGCATCAAGAAATGCCAGCTAAATTTAATTTACTTGTATGTTGACCTACTACTTTTTTGTTGCTTTGGCGATTACTCAGTACACATCAGTGGAAACCGTAATTGTTCTTTATAAGGGACGTTCCTTTTCCGACCTATACAAAAAATGACCCTCTCTGTACTCAAGAGAAATTTCTCTGTCGAACAACACCGATGAGATTTCATTATTTGAAAAAAAATCCTCGAATCGAGCGATAGTGAGGCTAACAATGGTAAATTGTTAACTGTACAGTTTCTTCCGTATTTGCGGTACACAGACACTGATAAATATGTGCAGATTGGTCAAGGCACCTTTTTTATGGTTTATAATTAGTCACTTGAAATGCTCATAAAATCTGCAACTAATTAATCGTTGTCTTCCTGCTAGACCTCGTCCATTGGATGTTGATCTGCACGTTGTATTTCATTGGTAAATATGTACTTTTGTGAAAGCGAGTTGAGCAAAGTTTCATCGTCCAAGTTGAGCATATTTTGATCTTCATTTAATACAAAGCACCTTTTTCCGTGGACACCAAAGCAGACGTGCGGGAATCAAGACCTAACCTGTAGCTCAAAGGCTTTATTCTTCCGTTCAGGAAACAGTGCACTTTGATTCCATGGCCCATACATACAAAGGCTCGCATTGTGGCCCACAAAGACAGCTTGGTCTGGATACCATGAGATGACGCAGCAGCTGTTGGAGCGTGAACGCTGCCATTTAGAGGTCTTTTCTTCGTGGAATATTTGCTAAGCTGCTTTCCAGACCCAGGATCACGCACTCCGGCCTCCATTCCAGACCCAGGATCACGCACTCCAGCCTCCATTCCAGACCCAGTATCACACACTCCTGCCTTCATTCCAGCCTCCACTCCATACATTGCATCACTCATTCCAGCCTCCATTCCAGACGCTGCATCATTCATTACAGACCCCATCATGCACCCCAGAGCCTCCTTTTCAGACCTCGTGTCTCACGCTCCAGCCTTCATTTCAGTCCTGCATCGTCACTTCCATGCTCTCCAGCCTCGATCTTTGTCCATTTCCTTGGGCTGGAGCTCGATTAGTGTTCTTTTAGGGGAAGACGTTCGCACCCTATCGGCAGAACTTGAGAATGAATTTTGGAATCAGAAAGCCCAAGTACTCTCACTTCAACACGTTCATCTTGCCAATATGTGACTCCTGTTTAGAATTAGTTGGAAAAACTACGATATATTGAGCCGGTGGCTTATCTTCCAGGTACATCAAATCTCTCTCTGGTCCAAGAGACCTAAAATCCACCCAATCCTAATACCTCGAATCCAGTTCCTCTATCCCGGAGATGGCTTTGAAATGCGCTGAAATTTTAGGCGACTCTTTCGGATAAACGTGCGCCTACCTTCAAACCGATTGGTTGAGTTCGCTTGGATTTCTCAATCAGCTGTTAGTGAAAACTTTAAAGAAGCGAAATCAAATGCTTTGTCGTGTACGAAATCAACACGCACAGCATAGGGTGATGTTTTTAGAAATTGGCGCCCGGTAATTTTGGAAAACCGAATTTTCATTCCGTAACAATTCCTATCGCTGTCCACCTCAAAGGAGTCTTTGTAATGAGCCCGTAGAATTCACAATTGATCGTAAAGTCGGCAGGTATCAAATTGTGCTGGGGGCTTGTGTGTCTGCTTCTTTTCCTCAGAGAATGCATTCAGTTGCCGCCCTGCCACAGACTCACGCCGGTTCTTGTTCTTGAAACTCGAGCCCAAGAGCTCTAAAGTTTTCTTGAAGGCACTTGTTCGTGCGTTGCGGTCAGTCGTAAAAACACAACTTTATGGTTGCCATAGATTTCCCAGAGCGAAGTTCCACGAACTTTTCCGGATCGTTTTTTCGTAACGTGTAATTCGGGTTACATTAGCGCTGTTTGTTCATTAATGAATACTTGATTGCAGTCATGTCAGAGCACGTAATTTTGGCTGGGCTTCTGATAATAAGTTTCTATTTTTATCAGTGTTGCTGATCAACTCTGCAGTGTTACAGTTGCTTATCCTTGCGATTGAAGTTAACCAAATTTATTCGTTTACGTCATTCACATTATGCACGTATTTTATTTTATTAACTCTAATCTTGTTAGAAACACCGAAGACAAACTTTTTTCTGGGATAGTAGCCAATTTTACGTTTCCCGTGTTTACAGCTGTAAAAAATGGATCAGCTCAATTTGAGAGGGCTGCGAAAAAAGCTCTCCTCAGATTCCATCCATTTTGTAGCACGATTTTTTATTCCTTCAATCAATCGAGCTTTATTGCTTAACTCTTCTTATCGTGAAACAATACAAAATACTCATTATTCCCATGGCAGTTTCCTTTTGCTTTTTAGTTATGGGATATTTATTACTGACATTGTATCGAAGATTGGCAAATTTAAAAATTAATTGATCAGACTTCAAAAGAGAAGGTATGCAATTAAAAATATCCTTTTTCTTCATTTCGTACAGTTACAACGAAGAAATGGGAAGGGATGGTTTTAACCCAAGGACAAAACAGAATTGAAATTTTCTCATGTAAAATCGTGTTCTTGCACTGTGAATCTCGTCCCTTTTTTCTGAAAACTCAGAACTCCAAACGAGGGGAGCTCAGTATGAGCTCAGCAGGAGCTCAGCAGGCGCTCAGCAGGCGCTCAGCAGTGCCACCGTCGTTGTGACGCCCATTCGACCGAGGGCGTTAATTCAAAGGACTTAAGAGCTTCGCATTCGTTGCGGTGCTCGACGGCATCAGGCATAGAAATTACGGTATTATATAATCAGCGAAGTTCTATGTTCGGATTTAAATGAAAAAGGTACGATTTAAAATGAAAAATTTAGGCTTCCCGTAGCACTTATATGAGTATTTATTTGATGGACCATACGCTCCGTGCGATCGTCTTTCTTCAACTGATTAAGGACTTTCATTCCATAAATAACCCTTAATTTATTGGTTTGGCTTTAGAACGATGTATTCCAGTAGATGAATAATAGTAGCACCTAGAAGCTCTTCTCATTTCACTCATCAAAAATTTTCCACGCTTTCTCATTAGAGCTCCCATCTTGCACTGGTTTAGTTTTGGTTCGGTCGCTGCCTTCCACTAGAAGCTTTGAAGCTGAGATTGAAGGTCTAATATGACACAAATGAGCATGTTATCTTGCCTGGCCTAGTGGGCTTATCGCTGTGGAAGATGTCTCCGTGTTGTATTAGATAGAATTCGTGCCTCTTACCTCGCTCTCTGACAGCTTTATGACATCCTCGCGAATTTCTGGTGTGTTCGTCCATTTAATTTGGGCAGCTGTTTACATTTCGTGGCCGTGAGAATTACTGCTCTCTTTGTCAACGGAAATTAGTGCTACAGTTGCGGGCTTTAGATTGGTTCTCTGTTATGGTGGTGCTAACTTAAACTTTAGTCCATCTCTCGCTGGGAAATAATTAGTCAAGTGATGTTTGATTCGAAACCATATAATTCGCACTCAGCTGAGAGGTCAAGAGCGAACCTTCTGTCAATGTTTGTTGCATTTTTTCTTCCTATTTGCGCCCAGGATTTGATCAAGGACTCAATTAGAATTCATTACGGGATACCAACCTAAGAGTCAGCTATTGATATGTCTCTGTTTTTCAATAGAATAAATTTGAATGGTTTCCCAACAGAAAGAAACTGTGTATTCCAGTGATGAAGCGTTGTTTTGAGATTGGCTTGGTGACTCAACTACTAAAATCCTTTTCAGGCCTGAATTTGTTCTTCGCAATAAACGAGCGTATTTCTTCGTACAATGTTTGCGTGTTTGAATGGAAAAACATAATGGATTATGTTACTGGTGCTTCGAGAGTATCATTCGACTTTAGATGTTGGATAGCGAATTTAAGGTAATTTTAAGCAATATAAAAGTTTAAATAACAAATGACTTCAAAGTCACACCAGGTCATCGAGTGCAAAGCGATTCAATAGGTCCATTTTTAGTCGCTGTAGACGTATCTTTGCACGTCATCAAGTTGAGGCGCAGATGTTAATGTGTTATCTTCTTTATCATGTTATCCAGTCGGAAAGTTGACAGGCCGCCGCTATCGTTATCTCGGGCGTTGTGCTTACGAAGCATATTTCTAAAATGAAAAATAACTCATCCTGCTATTAACTGACGCGTTCATCGTCCTTTCCAGCGGAAAAAGTTCTCTTTCGTTGAAAACTTTCTTAGTTACTTCTGACGTCATTCTATCAGAATTTTCTTTTAATTCCTACTTGGTTAGTGGCGTATCATATCAGTTTGCATCATCAAGAGGGCCTTTATTAGGTTGTTCACTCTATGCATGTACTAGTATCACAATTAATGTGATACTACAATTAATGAGGATTTCAAGTTCTCAGTCGGGCTCCTTAATGTGTAGTCTAGAAAATCATCAAAATACGCGTACCGCTTTTCTCATCGCCGGTATTTCTGTTTGAAAACAGTGGTTGAGTGAGTAAGCTAACGGGTACGTTCTTACTAACGCTCTGACTTTTATTAACATTTTTAGTTACGTTATACGTAACATCTGGAAAGTTAAGCCATCGTTATCATGATTGAGGCTCTTGAACAGTGCTGGGTCAGCCGTATCGGATTAGTCTTATCAGCTGAAAAAATCAAAGACAAACGTTTTGGATCAGTCTTATCAGCTGAGAAAATCAAACGCAAACGTTTTGGATTAGACTTACCAGCTAAGAAAATCCAACGCAAACGTTTCGGATTAGTCTTATCAGCTGAGGAAATCAAAGACAAACGTTTCAGTAAACTTAAAGATCTCCGAAGTTTAGCTTGGGTGTTGTTTTTTGCCAATTGATTGATTGAAATGCTGCACTGGAGTGCCCAGACCGATCCCATTCGCCTCTTCCCCCTCCGAAATGTCAGGGATCTCTCGCCACGATCCACATCTTGGAGTGGTCGCTTCACGATAAAATTGATATTATTTAATAATTACTATATTAATATTGAACATATTAATCAGTAATGCGCATTAATATGTACTCATAGGAAAAACTACATGGTTTTACGGCTTCTCGCTCTGGGGTGTAATCCGACAGGCGGCTGGGGAGCTCTAGCCGTTCCTTGGGCTCCATTAGTCACCGATTTTTACGCTTTTGCTGGATCAGGAGGAGGTTAGGTTATCAAATGTGTTCTTACTCCTTTGTTTCTCTGCACGGTGTCGAGATTAACTCTCAAGGTGAGTCGATTGGAGCCAGTGCATAAATGTTCACTAGGGCAGTATATGCTATTTAAGTAAACTATGACTGTATATTTCTTCTTCTAATCGTATTTCCTTCTGAAACGTTACTTTTGAAAAACCGTTTCATATTTGTATTACTGTTTTTAGCACCTCGAATGGAATACGGTGTTAAAAATATTCCTTTAATGAAGGCTCCGCTGTAATATTAAGAGATCTTTAAATCGCAAATCAATCCATTGCCCTGACCATTTGCTCCCACACGATCTAAGGCTTACAGTTCCGCAGTAAAATATCTCATTGATAAAGAATTATTGTACAACTGGTATGCGCGAAAGGACAAAAATGGCGGGACCTACCATCGTCCTTAGTGAAGCTGCTCCTCATTGTTTCCTTTGAAGTCGAGTGTTCATTAACAAACTATGTTTACCGAAATACTGCCATGTCATACTCTGTTCAATGAGAGATTTAGCTTCGTTTAGATTACATTAATTAACGATACGATGTCCGGTATCCTATCTACGGCACTGCAGCATATCAGCGCCACTCGCAGTAATGTTCTCTATAGTGTTACAGACACAGAAAAATTACATTTCAATGCATGACGGCTAATATTATAATAGAGGGGGTGCCATTTTAGGACGAGTTGGTGCGTAAGAGGTAATAGAACTACTGGGTACGTAGAACAGAAAAGAAATAAATTGTAAGAGCCTCCCTGTGTGCCTCCAACTTTCTTTCATAATTTGTGAGGAAAAAATGTACTATTAAACTTCTTTCGCTCAAAATTGTTTTCCAAATTTGAGTCTTTCGGACCGCTAGTTTTCTTGCTCCGCTGTGTTGTTTCTTACCCAGAATGGGACGTGACTTGGATGCCTTTTTACCGAAGAGTATCGTTTTTCGTTTCGTATAATGACTTCAGTGAGACAAGATTTTTTGGGGGGCACAAACTTTCGGTGCAGATTTGCCCCGACCGTCTTCAGGGGACGAAGTGTATTTTTGGAGACAATGTGAAGGTGTCTAGGCTACGGAACGTCAATTCAACATAAAATCTCAAGCTAAAAAAGGAAAAAAGTGGGAGGTGTCAACATGAGCGTTTAATGATCGAAGGAAAAGTTGTAACGGTACATCAAGGTGTCGCTGCTGTTATGTAAAAATGGTGGTCGGAAGTATGGATACATGCATCAATACTTAAAATTATTTATATTTACTGGTGAACTTAAAATTGTCGTTAGTACTGATGCATTGCATTTGTGAACTTTAAATAATCGATAATATTGAAACATAGCATGAATAACTTTCAATTGTTGGTAGAATTGTTACACTACTTCAAACTTCAAGCTGTCGATAGTATTGATGCACTAGATACTAAAACTTCGAATTACCGGTAGTATTGATGCGCTACAACCGTGTTTGGTTGTGGTATTGGATTTCCAGTTGCATTGGCACATGTTATGAACTTATTATATGCCCCGTATTTCTAGGCAGTCGAAATGTCGCGCTGAAAGTCGTT
>VOMN01039987.1:0-29925 GCA_014899125.1 Orchestia grillus
ACTGATCCCTGCAGCACTCCACTGGCGACCAGAGATTCCGAGTAGAGATGCCGGTCTAAGGCAACCACTTGTCTGCGCTTTGTTAGAAAACCGTAGATCTATTTCAGATGCTCTCTACCGATTTTTTGGGCTCTCAGCTTTTCAAGTAGGATTCCATGGTCCACTCTGTCGAAGGCTTTTGCGAATTTGCGAGCATCCACAGCATTTCCTTTCTCTAGTGCTTCAGTTATCATCCTTAGGTGTTCAAGGAGCTGTGAGAGACATGACCTCCCTTTTCAGAACCCATGCTGATGCTTGTTGAAGAGACCAGTGTTTTCAAAGTACTACACCATATTCTTTACAATTATTTTCTCAAAAATTTTATGACTGCGATATTGAGGCTACTGGCTTTTAGTTTTTTGGAACATGTTACAGGGCATTACAAATGTTTCAAAATTCTAATAATTGAAAATACCAGTAAGGGAGGAAATTCAAATTGAAAAAATATCAGGATGGCACAGAAAAGGAAGGCTTATAGTTAACAATATATAATGCACTCTGCATGTCACCTAATGAAGGTTTCAACTTATGAATGTACAATGACTCTTGTATATGTATATCAAAATCAGAGTGCATATCCATTAAAAATCGTTACCATTAGCCTTCTTTTTTTGTGCCATCCTTATGTTTTATTTGATTATAATTTCCTCCCTAACCTTCATTTTCCACTGGTAAAAATTTGAAATCTGTTTTTAACATCATTGTACATGAAAGTTCTGTGCATCTGCATAGAATGTTTCATAGAACCTCTTGCTTGTTGTGTATATAGTTTTCTATTTTTAATGTTAATTTTGGTATTTCTATATCCTTGTAATACAACCCTATTTCTTATGAGAATATTGATTAAATATAAATTTTCTGCATAGTAGATTATGTTGAAAATGAGCGTAGTGCATGCCCGAAACATTGAAACTAAATATTTTTTACATTTTTCATTGCTATCTTATTCCTAGTGAACTTGCTATGTGAAAAGGATTTACATAGTATCTATTGTGTATGCTGAGCAATTATCATGTGGCTTATTGGGCTGCTATAAATAATCTACTGGTGCTGCTTTTTGTGCTGAATGTATTCAGATGACATAGTTTATTCTACTTGTTGGGGCAGCTGTAAGATTCAAGTACTCGAACAATGTCTGGTGGGTGTTTGCAGTAGCTTAAGACTCCAGTGGTAGGACAACGTCTGTTAGGTGTGTACAGCAGCTGTGATGCATGTGTGGTGGAATAGTGTCTGTTGTTTGTTAGCAGCAGTCATCAGGTTAATGGACAGGATCAAAGCCGATTATGTGTGTGCTGCGGCTGCAAGACTCGTGTGGTGGAATAACACTTTTTGTGAGCAGCAGCTGGACTACGCGTGGGTACAGACGGGGGCTGTCGAGGCAGACTGCTGCATCAACAACGTATCCTGGAACCTGGAGGGAACTCGTCTCATAACTGCAGGGGACAAGCTCCAGATCTGGGCACCTAGGGGCAACCCACAACACCACGATGAAATTGGTATGTCTTCGAATTTGTTCTTCCCACTCGTTAGTCTGGCTTACAGTTCAGAAAATAATGCCAAGGTTCAGATTTCGTATCTGGTGTATATGATCTGAGGGATAGGAATCGTTACGTCTGTGTTACAGTATTCTATGAAATTAGAATTTTAGTTTGAGGTGTGTTTACAGTATCTCTTCAGCAACTTGAAATTATTTTGCTCAGTTTTGTTTCAAATACTTCATTAAAAGGGTTATCTTTATTTGTTTCCTGATATTAATAGAAGTGAAGAACGAGGGACTCATGAATTCATTTTGCCGGACAAGTTGTTTTTTGATTTGAAACTTCATGAATGTAAATTTCAGTAGTAATTGTTGTTTTTCACAGGTTATAAAATGTCATATACAATGGTATTTTGACGTGTATCATCACAGTGCATCATAGCTAGAATTTTAACTTGGATGATATAGTGTCTTGAATCGTGTATGAAAATAACATTGCGTTGCTTTTGACCATTGTATCATATGAACCTTTACAATTTCTGTAAAGTTGTTCAAGTTTTAGGTACGTTAGGCACTGCAGTTTTCATTTCATTAATGTATTATTTAATATATTTGTTTGATTTTCATATACCGTAGGTGTAGTGTATCTGAAGACAAATGTCCGGTACATAGTTGGGTGTGTTGTTGGCATTGCAAAGCTCAGGTATTGTGTGTTCTGGCATGCGAGATGTTTGACGCGCCAACAGACATCACGAGTCAGACAATATTCACTGCAGCCAAAATTTGACTGGAGCTCCTATCCACGTCTGGAGTGGGGCAGTGCTCTTTTGTTCGTTCTCCTAACCTCCAGTTTGTAGACTATTCTGTTCAGTAATTTTTTCAGTCTCGTTTCTAGTCACACTTTCTTTTAGAGTATTGTTTATCACCAGTTTTTTTTTTTTCCAGCCGTTTTTATCTTTCCAGTTTTTCTTTCTTCCAGTTCTTTTCTTCTTTCCAGTTCTTTTTATTTTCAAATTCTTTCTATCCTTACAGTTCTTTATATCGTTACAGTTCTCTTTATTTATGCAGTTCTCTTTATCTATGTAGTTCTCTTTATCTATGCAGTTCTCTTTATCTATGCTGTTCTCTTTATCTATGCAGTTCTCTTTATCTTTGCAGTTCTCTTTATCTTTGCAGTTCTCTTTATCTTTGCAGTTCTCTTTATCTTTGCAGTTCTCTTTATCTTTGCAGTTCTCTTTATCTTTGCAGTTCTCTTTATCTTTGCAGTTCTCTTTATCTTTGCAGTTCTCTTTATCTTTGCAGTTCTCTTTATCTTTGCAGTTCTCTTTATCTATGCAGTTCTCTTTATCTATGCAGTTCTCTTTATCTATGCAGTTCTCTTTATCTATGCAGTTCTCTTTATCTTTGCAGTTCTCTTTATCTTTGCAGTTCTCTTTATCTTTGCAGTTCTCTTTATCTTTGCAGTTCTCTTTATCTTTGCAGTTCTCTTTATCTTTGCAGTTCTCTTTATCTATGCAGTTCTCTTTATCTATGCAGTTCTCTTTATCTATGCAGTTCTCTTTATCTATGCAGTTTTCTTTATCTATGCAGTTTCTCTATCTATGCAGTTTTCTCTATCTATGCAGTTTTCTCTATCTATGCAGTTTTCTCTATCTATGCAGTTTTCTTTATCTCTGCAGTTCTCTTCATCTCTGCAGTTCTCTTCATCTCTGCAGTTCTCTTTATCTCTGCAGTTCCCTTTATCTTGTGAATCACAATTTAAAGTTTCAATGCGACTTCTGCACATAATTTTAAGGTTGTAGTCTTACTGATCAAAATATGAAGTTTCATTGTAACTTAATTATTTTAATTTCAAGGTTGTAATTTTACTGACTGAAAAGCCGAATGTTGCATGCTCTGTAGGTGACTGATTTCGAAATAAACGATTTTTTTTTTCTTTAAAGTTCTTTTTATTTTTCTAGTATATATCTTTCTCAACAGTTTTTTGTGTTTCAAGTTGTTTATCTGTTCTCATTTTGTTACCTTTCTTTTCATTTTGTTACCTTTCTTTTCATTTTGTTATTTTTCTTTTCTTTTTGTTGCCTTTCTTTTCATTTTGTTACCTTTCTTTTCATTTGGTTACATTTCTTTTCATTTGGTTACATTTCTTTTCATTTGGTTACATTTCTTTTTAGTTCGTTACCTCTTTTTTCAGTTCCTTTTTCAATATGTTTCCTTTTTTTCAGTTTGTTACCTTTTTTCAGTTTACCTTTTTTCAGTTTACCTTTTTTTCCGTTTGTTACCTTTTTTTCAGTTTGTTACCTTTTTTTCAGTTTGATACCTTTTTTTCAGTTTGATACCTTTTTTTCAGTTTGATACCATTTCAGTCTTTTTATCTCTCTTTTCAGTTTTTTTATCTCTCGTTTCAGTTTTTTTATCTCTTGTTTCAGTTTTTTTTATCTCTTGTTTCAGTTTTTTTTATCTCTCATTTCAGTTTTTTTATCTCTCATTTCAGTTTTTTTTATCTCTCTTTTCAGTTTTTTTTATCTCTCTTTTCAGTTTTTTCCTCTCTCTCTTCAGGGTTTTTTCTCTGTCTCTTCAGTTTTTTTTCTCTGTCTCTTCAGTTTTTTTCTGTCTCTTCAGTTATTTTCTGTCTTTTCAGTTTTTTCCTCTCTCTTTTCAGTTTATTTTTGCTTCCAGTTTTATCCATCATTTTAGTTTATATCACTTCACCTGTTTTTTGACCTTTCAGCTTTTTTTTCCTTTCAGTTTTTCACTTTTCAGCACTGTTTCATCTTTTCAGCTCGTGACAGCTCTTCAGTTTTTTGTTCTTTTCAGTTTTCTTATTTTGTAAAGCGCATCTTTTTGAGACCTTTTCTCGGTGTTGTAAGAAGGTCATATTCTGTGTCTTCTTTGCAGTTCTAACCTTTTTATAATTTAACGACTGTATGAACTACATGACCTTCTATCAATTGAGCATAAAATTTTTGTCTCCAGCCATGCCCGTCATGTTCGACCTCGGGAGTGACTCTGGTGAAGCAGATGAAGGAGATCAGAATGCCAACATTGGCTGCTGGGACTGCATTTGGCAGATGACCACATCCCAACCTACACAGTTGCTGTCATTCTCTCCTGACGGCTGTTTATTCGCGACCTGCGGTACCAATGATCGCCTCATCAAACTCTGGTATGATAACTCGCACCTTCTTGGCCACGCTCAGACTTCAAGCGGCAGTGGTAACGCTGCTTCAACATCCAAGATCAGCTTCAGCTATGTGTACCTTCCTCATCCAGCTGCTGTGACTGGTTTCACGTGGCGAAGCACCAGCAAGTACATGCCGAGAGGTAGCGTTAGTAACATGGTAGTGTCGTCCTGCAAAGATAATATTTGCCGCGTGTGGGTCGAGACGGTTTTACCTGATGATGGACTACTTGCGATGAACCAGCTGGACCCCATCGCCGCGCAGAACCCGCGTTTCCGAACTCATAGACACAAGCACAAATTCATATCACGTCTGAAGCACATCAAAGCTTGCTTTGGGCAGCGCCGGCAGAGTAGGTTTCCGATAGACTACAGCGCTTCCAGCGGCAGTGGCTTCAAGCAATCTCCAGGGCGCGCTGCGAACGGCACCTTCGCGAGCACAGAACCCATCCCAACAATGCCTACAGCTTACTCCATGCATGACTTCCCGTCGTATGGATTTCATGCAATGGGAGTAACGCCTGGCTTCCATTTCCACCTCGCGGCATCCATTAACGCTGCTACTGACATACCCTTAGTTCCTAGCTTGTCATCTACGAGTCTCCCTGGTGGCGGACCTGACGAGTCTGAGCACAACTTCGTTCTCCATTGGCTCAACAACAAAGAGATGCACTTTACGCAGGAAGCCGAGAACATTCTGCTGGAGGTGAGTAAGAAGGCGTTGGAGAAGGACATCCCAATCCACGCTATGGACACAGACCGCCAGTCGGCGGAGTGCGGAGAGAACATTTCACCGGCTGCCAGAGCTGCTCGCCGGGCGTCCAACGCCATGACCCACGGCCGCAGTGTCGAGGAGGACGACCCCGTCACGGCCGGTCGGTCTCCTGCCCCACATCCCAACCAGATGAGTGCTGCAACCTCTTCCACGAGCATCGCCACCGACGTCAACTCGACCACAACAGGTGCAATTATTTCTTACGTTGGTGCTAGTTATGGAGTGCCTTTCGTGTTGGTGCTAATTTTAGGGGCCAATTGCATTTCGTGTTGGTGCTAATTTTAGAGGCCAATTGCATTTCGTGTTGGTGTTAATTTTGGGGGTATGGCCACTCGTGTTGGTGCTAATATTGGGGACTAATTGCCTTTTGTGTTGGTGCTAATTATGGAGTGCCAATTGCCTTCGTGTGGGTGCTAATTTTGGGGGCTAATGGCCTCTCGTGTTGGTGCTAATTTTGGGGACTAATTGCCTTTCGTGTTGGTGCTAATTCTGAGATAATTAATTCTTATTCTGTATTCTGGTGATCAATTCTAGTGTGCCAATTATACCTTGTGTTAGGGTTAATTATTCCTGTTGTCAGTGCTGATTCTGTGGTGCTAATTATTCTTTGTGTTTGTGCTAATTTAGGAGGGTAATTCTCATGTTAGCGCTAATTCCTGTGGTGCCAATTGCTTTGCATGTTGGTGCTAACTCTCTCATAGGTGCTGATTGTTTCTCATATTGGCACCGCCTAGTTGTAAAGTACAAATTATTTTCTGTGTTGGTGGCTAGTAAGCAGGGTGTAATTTTGGCAAATGAGTTCAGAACTAAATGGTTCAGATTTTGGTGCTTTTTGAATAAAAGGAAGTTGAATGCTTATCTGTGACAAAAAAGCCTGCAATTATCTGTTGAAAAAAATGCTAAAGATTTATGGGATTGAATATTCCACAATGGCCGAGGATTACATTAGCCTCAAATTACATCCTGCAAGCAAGTACCTACCCTGAGCTCTGCCAAGACGTCTTCTCTAAGTGACGTCAGGCCTCCTGGTGTAACATCTGAGTAATTATCTATCTTTGGAGTGATATGAAATAAAAAGTTCCTGTCAGTCGTTACCTCTCTCCTCTTATTACTCTCAGCGAGCTCTGCCTGTGCTATGAGAACGTTAGCGTTGTTCGCAGTAATAGCTGGGGTAATTATTACGGTAGATGTAGATTACTTAGTCTCGTTCTCTGATGTGAGAGTCTCTTCCATGTTAATTTTCCGAGTCCTGCCTTGATATGAACTGTACCAGAGGCTCGAATAGAGGGAGTACGTGGGCTCTAACACGAGGGAAGGCTGGCTCTAAAAACGAGGAGTTTTTGTTCCTAGGAGTTAGAATAGTGCACGCGAGTTCACAATTTCAAATGTTTGTGGCGCTCTACCTGAGATAATGTTCTCTACCGGTAATAATTAATTCAGTGGTGGGAACATTCCACAGTCCGTGGAAATCTCACTTCTCACTTTTAAACTTCTTTACAATTTTTATGTATTTACAGGCATCCTCTGAATGAACGTTCGTAGGAAAATTCAGCTTGCTTGTAATTAATATTTCAATATAATGTAATTAATTAATATTAAAATTAATATTAATATGAAAGTTGACGTGCTTTTAGTAGTGGAAATAGCTGAAAGAGATCCCGAGTGATTGTACCCTTGTAATTGAGGTGTGTATGATGAATGTCATATTTTATGGCCATTGGAAGACAGTTAGCACGTCATTGTTGTGCCTAGGCGATGTGCACGTTTTAATTTTGTATTTTGTTGTGCATTTTTCATCTGTAAGATACGTGGAGGTAAGAGGAGTTCCACGCAGTCCTCATTCTATACTCTTTGACTTGAATTGCCTTCCCTAGACCTGACTTCATTTTATTGTGTTTGTAGCTCTTGGTGACGCGCTGGACCGGCGTATCGAAGCGCTCTTGCGGAATTGGCTACAGAACTCAGACATGCTCTTCTCCGTGCACCCTGTGGACGGGTCTCTCCTGCTCTGGATCCTGGACTTTTTGGATGATTTCCACGGATCGTTCCGCCAGACCCAAGTGTCTTTCTGCGCTCGCATCCCTAACGCGCTGCCGTTAGGAGACGCCATGACCATGTCCCCCCATCTCGCCCTCTACTCAACTCCCCCCGTGTCGTTCGTACAGCAGCTTCTCAAACTGGAAGCCAACCACGAACAAGAATGTCGCAACTACAAGGCAGGCTTGAAATTCCCCGTCCCGAAACAGACAATGAATGCTGCCCTGGCTAAAGAAGAAGAGTACACCCACTTGCCCGTGGTCTGCATGACCACTAAGCACGCCAACGGGTCGCTCAATTTGTGGCATCTGACTGTGGAAGAGGGCAGCAAGTTCACGCACGTGCTCAACATTGTACACCAAAGGCGTGTGTGCGGCCACAGGTTCCAGCTCAACGCCGTCAAGTGTCACCCTGAGCTGCCCCTGCTGCTCACCACCTCTCATCATAACGTCCAGCAGAAACAGGATCAAGCTGACGAAGCTCCTATCATTTGCGTGCAGGTGAGGGTGAAGTGTCACTGCTTCAGCAGGTGTGCTGAGCACCATTTTCTGTACAGGTGTGATTGTGTTGTGAGTTGTCTTAGAATCTCATGGTACGGAAAGTTAAACTTCAAACTAGGTATGGGGTGGAGTCTCTTTACTGAATTCGAGTGTTACATACAGGGTGTAGAGAGCGCACAGATCATTCAGTTCGAGAACTTCCTCTGCCATCAAAGTATATCGTATAGAGTTTCTGTCAAACTATAGAAATTTCCGCTTTATTCTCGGTAATTTCTATAAGTTGCCCGTGAGTAGATGAGGATGAGCATTTAAGAAATCTATTTCTACTGAAAAGAAAAGAAAAAAGAAAGAAAAATAGTTTATTCCAAACTCGGTCACATACAAAGTATATACCTTTTGGTTTTTCAGTTAGTAAAATTACAGCCTTAAAATTAAAACATGAAGGTCTCGATAGAACTTCCAGATTGGGATGTGTACGACTACAATCTAAATATTATATGTGGAAGTCGCGTTTAAACTTAGGATCGTGATACTAAATTCACTCCTAAGCACGAAATAATGAGGTGAATAAATAAATTTTTATTAGTATCTGGGATAGCATATTCTCTCTACTAAGTGTTTCATTCTAGAAGCTCTTAGCTGTCAATAATAGTAAGATATATTTTTTATCTTCGATGGTGGAGTGTTCTTGTGCTCTTCAGTGGCTTGTCATGTCTCTAACGTAGTATGATAGCAAGCTCTGCGGACAAAAAAATAGTCACCTGTGACTAATATGGTGTAGGACCTCCACAATCACGAATAATGACGGCAATTCTGCGCGATATTCAGTCTTAAAGTGTCCTAATGTACACCTGGTCGATTTTAAACCACTCCTGCATAACTGATCTGGTGGTTCGGCCACAGCCCATAGACGATCTTTCCGACGTCTAACTTGTCCTAGGGGTCTCACAAATTTTATATTGGGCTCATGTCTGGGGACTTAGTGGGCCAATCTAAATGCTTGGGCCAATCTAAATGCTTGACATATCTTGAATAACAGTTATAACCCGATGCATCCGACAGTGGTCATCAAAAGGAGATCGAAAAACAATCGATTTAATTTTTGTCTGGGAAACTCGTATACAGTGAGGGGTAAACTAACTACTACACATTGATGAAAACGGAAGTGTTTATATTTTATGTCGATACTGATGGCTCAAAATTTCTATTACAGATGCATAATTGTCATAATGGATGAAACCTCCAATATTGAAAATTTTCATCAGAAAAAAATCAGTTGCTATAAATTTAAGAGAACAAAACTTTAATGATCATTTTACTTCTAGTTGCATAGCTTATGTTACTGCTGTTTGAGATTATTTAAGAATCTTCCTGCAGATTTTCCAATAGACACCGGCATTATATTTAGTGGTCTTTAGAAGCAGCTTAGTACTATGGTATCAGTTATCGTCTAGTGAATTGTCTTGCTATGCAGGTTAATTAGTGAAGTGTATCAACTTTATTTGGAAGCTAAGCTCCGATTCAAAAAGGGCGAGATATCAATACAAATTTTGATGTCCGTCACATAAACGTTCAATTTTCGGGAATCTTTAGATTTCGAAGGGTGACGTTTAGGAAGTCGAAATAGTGTCGAATACAAATGATAAATTGCGCAAATATTCATACCACGCTAAAGAACTATTTTACAGAAAAACACCAAAAATAGTAATTAAAGTCAATATTTACGTTCATCAAAAGCCCTGGGCACAGTAAACTCGGAATTCTCCCAGCCCCAACGTCCCAACTCAAAGTTAAAGGAATCCTAGGTAACAAATTTAGACGGCTGGAGTCGGCGCCGGGTCAAATACTGTAGTTTGTGAAACATCGGTGCATAACGAACTTAATTCGTGGACGGTCTGAAGACGATTAGTTCTGTGAGTTTAATGGATTTAATTCTTACGAGTTGAATAGGTGATTCGTTTTAGGTATCTCGTTTATTATTTCGATAATTATGCAGTAAATATTGGTATGTAGTTTAATTTAGCTATGGTTTTATAGCAGAATTACAGAACTTATTCCATGTACCAACCTTAACTTAGTCAAGTGCAAATCTGTGCTTGCTTTTAGGCCAAAATTGAAGGTCCACTTTACAACGTTCAACAACTGTAGTTAGTTCGTTTGTTAGTGAGTTTCAACCGAGTTCTGTTTCAGAAATCACCCAATTGGGAATCGTTAATCTAACGTAAATGTTTACATTACTATTCTAAAAGTGCCTTACATTTAAATAGTACGTGCTACCAATGCCAATAAGTACCATTGTACTGCAGATACTTGGCCTCATAAGATCGACTTCATGTATGTTTAACATAAAATAAGGTTTAACTTCATTTAAGAGTTTAACTTCATTTGGGGCGTCTGGCCCCCTCGACCCCAGCGCCCCTCGGGCCCCCCTGCTGCAGACACGGCGTTAAGGCTTAACCTCATTTAAGGCTTAACCTCATTTAAGGCTTAACCTCATTTAAGGCTTAAAATCATTTAAGGCTTAACCTCATTTAAGGCTTAACCTCGTATAAGGTTTAACTTCATTTAAGGTTTAACTTCATCGTTTAACTTCATTGGAGGTTTAATTTCATTGTTTAACTTCATTGGAGGTTTAATTTCAGTGAAGGTTTAACTTCACCTTGCAGAAGTTAACTGGAATTAAATTTGAATTCAACTTTTAAATCGAACTTTAAGGTGAACTTAAACGCAACTAACAAAACATTCAATTATTGATTGGTTCCCGGAGAAACAAAAACTCATGCACCCGCAAAACTAAATTTAAGTTACTGCGCACAGTAAAATAAGTAGAAAATTAACTCTATGAAAAAATTAATGAATGAATCTAAATTAAAGGCTATTGCAACTAAGAGAGTTAAATAGTTATTGGTTCTCCTTTCTAGCCTCTGGTCTGTAGCTTTTTCTCCTCAGTTGTAGACAAGAATATCTTATATGTATTAGTATTGATAACCTTTTCTCTCTGGGCAAAGGACAAGGTATCAGTTAAGGCCTCAGGTTACGCATCGTGGCGCTTCACAAGGAATACTTTTGGTACCAGAGAATTTCTGCGAAAGGATGGGTTCCTGTAAGTTCAGTTGGATCTATAATACTGAAGTGGAAATCACGCAAAACAACTCTCAGCATGCATGCCGCGAACTGGTCGTCCTCCCAAGATAACCGAGGGTTTTTCTAGACAGTACAGATTATGATCCAGAGTTCCCGAAGTCAACTTGTGATGCTTGGAGGATGGACTAGAATTATCTAGGGTAGAATTAGGCCGCAATTAGCAGGACACTTCGACTTCACGCTCCCTTAGTATGACCTCTTTTCTTCTGAAGCGTCCCGTTTTGGACCTACTAAAGAATGCCAATGAACATTGAGGCAAGCCATTAACGTTTTAGGATACTGTCTTCTGGTCAGACGAGGCAAAAATTGGACGAAATAACACCCTGCTCGATAGGGAAAGAATATAGCGTACGTTCTTAAGTTCACCATCACTGCGGTGAAGTTTAGTAGTGGTTCTATCGTGGTGTGTAAGGTTGTTTCTGCTCGTCTGGTGTTGACTAAATTCTCGTGATTGAAAAACCCATGAACAACAAGCAATCTCAAGAGATACTAGATAGACGCCATCTGGCTTTTGTTTGCTCTCTGAAACTGAAATGCAGCTTGACCGTTCAACAAGACAATGACCCTAAACATGCCATTAATGCGACAAAAAAGCATGGCTTTAAGCGAAGAGCGTAACTTCTAGAATGGACCCTAGCCAATCCCCTGACATGAATTCCATTGGAGATTTGTGGAGAACTGAAATTGAAGATTCCAAGCAGATATCCTAAAAATATTACGGAACTGAAATAAATCGGTAAGGAAGAGTAGAATAAAATAACCACCGGAAAACTGCAAACGACTGGTAGTTAATTCAACGGTCTATATGGCTGGAGAAAGTGGGGGCCAGCAAAGGCTATGCCGTCAAATTTTAAACGATTATTTTGTGATACAATACAAGTTTTGCTCCCTGAAATATTATATTGATTACTATTGATTTTTCCGTTAGGAATTTAGAAGTTTGAATATTTATTTACTATGACACTCCAATATGCATATATATCTTTGGTAGGAATTTGAATAATCGACGTTGACTAAAAATGCTAAAGCTACGGTTTTCACTTACTCGTTGTATTATTTTATAATACCTCGCTGTACCTTAATTTCGAATGCTTGAACTAAATGACTTAATAAAACGCAATTTAAATGCTTTTTACACGTTTTGCCAATTTTTTAGTTAAATACTGACCACACCACCCGTAGCTGCTGGTCTCCCAACAGTGTTTTCACGGGTCATATGAAAGCCCTCCTATGTATATAACAACTTTGGTGGAAATAAAATTCACGGCACCTCGATGCCTCGGGAAAATTTTACCTTAGCCATAGGCAGGCCTTCGCGGCTTTTATCTTTTGTATGCACTCAGCTTCTTTCAATTTTTACGCCTTCTTTTCTTCGGTACCTCATTTTTTTCCTCTTCGTTTTTGACTCGTTTTTCTATGTGCATGAGATCTTCTGTGGGAGCACCAGACGCATAGATTACCCGTTCTTTATAGTCCATACAAAAGGTCACTTTTTTACTCTTTTTGGATCACGTTTCATGTGGATAGGGAGCTTTAAAGTAATTAGCAATCTAGCTTGTATATAACGAAAAAATTCCCAATCGAACAGGACAGCGGGACGGGCCCGTGGTGCAGCGAGCTGCTGGTGTGGCGCGTGGACGGTGTTGGACCCCTGGGCCGTAGCGGGGGCCTTACAGAGCTGGCCCGTCTCAATTCGCCCCACCCGACGGCCTTCTCGACCTCAGCTTGGATCCCCGCCCTTCTGCCGAGCTCGAGCCTGGGGCACGTGTGCAACTCGCCCTCGGCCTGCTTTGTGGCCAGTGACGGACAGCGGCTGCGGGTGTACCAGACCGTGCTGGACGGGCGCGCTCTGCTCGCCGAAATGAGCATGGCCGAGCGCAGGAACCGTCGCGGCATGGAGGACAGCATGCTCAGCATCAGCACTGACGACAGCTCCCTCAGGGAACACCCCGGCCACACCGTGAGTGCCTCCTCTCGTCACCACTTAGAAGATCTGTTGAGAGCTAGCTCTCTTGTGGGTTAGATTTATTAGGGGCTAGTTCTCTTGAGGGGATAGGTCTATTGAGGGCTTGTGTCATCAAGGGTATGGTGAATACACGAACAAAAGGTTACGTGCACTCGCATCCGTGCATCCCAGCCCAGCAGCTGACTAATACCTGCAACCTAGCAGCAATCCTCTCGCACCGCAAGCTGAGAGAGGCCGCGGTTTTCCACAACCTCCCCTTATAAACCATTCCGTTTCTCACTCGGTCCAACTGAATTGACTAGACTACCGGCGGACTTCCAACTGCCCAGCAATTCTCGATGGTCTCCAGAGAGCGCCGCTGCAGGTCCACAACACACAAAATCGCAAGACTAAAAACAAGGCAGAGGCTTAAGCTGGAGCGTCAACACAGCACCTCTTTCGACCATCGCTCTCTCGTAACTGCTCATCCGGTCATGTACGCTACTTTAACTAGCCAGGAAATAACACTACGCAAGGGGATTTACCGTAAACTCGTGAGAGCCACAGATGCCTAGTTTTATTGAGCACTAGTCCTATTGCTGAATAGTTATATTGAAGGTCTCTCAATATTCCTATTGAGGGCTAGGTCTCTTGATAATTAGGTACCTAGTTTTTTGAGAACATTTTTTTCGAGGACAAATCTGCTGGGTCCGTGGACACGCCAATATCCCAGGAAACGAGAGAGCTAACCAAGCAGCAAAACGAGCTTCCACACCTGCCGTCCGACCCTTTAATAAAGATGTGCCCTGCCTGACTTACTATCCGATCATTAAGAAAGCTCTCATGATGGAATGGCAGCGTCGGTGGACAGCGCTGAATAATAATAATAATAATCTCAGAACTATAGAAAACAGTGTACTGCCATGGATCTCGTCAAGCTGTAGCTCACGCATGATGGAGGTTATGCTGTGCCGACTGCGTACGGCCACACCCAAATAACACAGTCACTTACTTAAGCGTCGCCCACCTCCGGGGTGTAACTTATGTCACGTATCGCTCTCAGTGCTTCATCTTCTCGCTGAATGCCCTAGATGGGCGGCAGCTCGTCTCCAATACTGCCCTGCACTTCGGAATACCCAAAACAAAAGTTTAAAACTGATACCCTTCGGTCTTTCTTATACCAGTGCGGATTAATTGAAGAAATATAGCATCTCTTCAACCTTCGTAGTTCTACTCTGATGACCCGAGCTCCGAGTTCATTGCATGAAATGATTTTGGAGCCCCTGACGGAAGATCTTGCCGCCAAATATCTTGGGAGATATTTTGGTAATGTGTGACCTCTCTTTTCAAGCTATGGTGTTGGCGTGCTGGGACCTTATCCCTTTTGGACATCTGTACTCGGTGCAAGGCTGAAGATGCTATGAGTACAAGAACTAAGACCTATTTTTAAGCTTCTATAACGCTCACCTACTTTGAAATGAATCAGAACCTCTATAACTCCTGAACACCGATACGAAATTTGTGTTTTTTCTATGCGAGATAGGCCAAGATCCTGAAGCGCCAGTTATCAATGGCTTACTTCTACTACGACTAGTATACTTCTGAAATGTTTCATATTTAAAAAAAATGCATTGGTGGGATATGATGATAATTCTACTCTAATAACAGTTGTGCACTCTCCTCTTGCCAGGCTTTGCGTCTCTATCTCTCTGAACAGTGATCTTGGTTTGATTTCTGACTGGTGCTGTAGGTGGGGCATGGTCCTGAATTATACGAAGACTAAATCTATGATCTAGGATTCCGCTCTCGCGGCGTGTTGACATTTCGGATTTTTCTTCTGCCAGCATCGCTCTGGCGTATCTTTACAATTAATAATATGATGATCTGTTATATGAGGCTTCTAAAGCTGATTTGTGTCACTCTCTTAATTATTTATTTATGTAGGTACGTAGTGCTGTAGTATCTCTATTTTAGTGGAGAAAAGGGCATTTAACTTCGGTCCATGTGCAAAATGCCTGTGTGATATTTTCTTTACTCGCTTGTTTTATAGTTTGCTTTCGATTCGAAGTGTTGGTAAATTAAAGTGTCCACTGTGAAAACACGAATGGCAAAAACATTTCAATACGTGGATAATGAGTAAAGTTCACAGCATCTAGCATGATTCGTTGGAATAGTGAAAATGCACCAGACTGACCTTTGATAAGTATCGTGCGCCCGTTATTAATATTTTGTCTTCAGACATTGCCGGAGTTGTGTAAATGTATTCCTTCGATTTTGTGCTGTTCGTATACTTCATAATTGTAGAACTTCTCTATTACTATAACTATACCCTGGCTGTTCACATCGGTCGTTCATTCCAGAACTTGGGCGAGGTGTTCACGATCGTATCAGAACAGTCAACTGCACGTCCGGGCTGCGTGCTGCAACTATCCCCCCTGGACGACAGCGAGACCACGGAGCCCGTCGACAGCTCTACCCTCCTCCTCCACGTCTATCAGGAAGGGCTGGTCTCTGGCGAGGAAGAATCATTTAATACTAAAAACAAACCTTCAACCCGGTCATCGACAGTCGAGGAGCCTTTTTATGTGACCCGTCTTCTAGAAACAGCCAGAGGTGTAGAAGTTCAAATGTGGCGGTTGGTACTGGCAACTCAGCGGCCGGCCCACGACATGACTGGATCTCCTGATGGAACTGAAGACAACGAAGAAGTGTTCTCACAGTCTCAAATGGCCGAGGAAGTCCAGAACGCAGAAGAGCACTCTCAGCACCATCACCATCTGCCTGACGCAGCTCCTGTAGTGAGTAAGACCACAAAAGTGTGTAGCCAACTACTTCCTTTGCCTCCCAATGTGTCTGTTGTTCACGCCGCACCGTCGGCGGGACACTCGAGCTCGGCTTGCATTTACCCAGCATGCCGGGCACCTTACCTTCTGACCACAGCCTGTTCAGATAACAAGTTGAGGTTTTGGCGCTGCGCAGTAAGTGGCACTGGTGACAGCGCCGTCGTCGAGTGGCGGGAGTGGACGATGATGAGTCGTACAGGCGAGAGCTCTATTGATCTACCGGGCGTTCCCCTGCATGTCAGCTGTGCTTACAGTGGCCGCCTGGCAGTGGCGTATCTGCCTTCTGAACGCGATGCTGTGGTTACGCCTGTTCCCAACAACGCCAGCGCATCCCAGTTCTCTTGCAAAATCGCCGTGTACGAATGTGAGAGCACGGGTGGGGGAGAGTGGGTCATGTGTGACCCCGTCACGGTCGAGGATGTTGTGGCTACGGACGCGTGGCAATTGGAGGAACAGTTGCTTGATCAGGCCCACGTGACGAAAGTGGCACACTGCAGAACGACCACCACTAATCTTGTTTCAGTTTTGTCCTCTGACAACATCCAAGCGAATTTACCCAAGACTCATTCTGTGTTGGGCATGCCTAATAGGGGCACAGGCAACAAGTCGATAACCCCTTCGGCTGCCCTTGCCATTCAGGAAGGGGCCACAACCGATGCGTTGCGGTCTGTGTCCAGCATGCTGCACGTGCCTTCCATGAGCACGTTGCATTCCCTGCGCTCCCAGAAGTACAGCAAGCGCGGAGTGCGTGTGAAGCAGCGACAACCCGTGCAAGTTGACTGGGTCTCTAAGGAAGACGGATCTTTCCTTCTCACTGTTGCTGTTGGCAGCAAAATAATCATGTTGAGCGACGTGAGTGATGACTTAGCTGCTTCTGTCAGTGGTGCAAACCCTGAGATTGGCTCGGGTGTTGCAGGCAAAGCTAGCTTAGGATCTTCTACTGTCACTTCTCGCCAGTCTGTACTGAAGAAGTCTTTGTCCATCCATCAAATAACTATGCCCACTAAGCAGAAATACCTAGAGCTAAGTCGAGTGCAGCTTCGAACGGCGGACAATCTTGCTCCTCTTCCCATGAGCGTTGGCTGGGCAAGGGAAGGTCTGCTTGTTGTAGGTATGGACAACGAAATGCACTGTTACACTCAATGGACTGATGTCAGCAATGGAGATCATAATTTGCTCACATTGCTTCAGCCAAAAGCAACCATTCCTGCGGGTTTACATCCTGCTTGTGCTCCTCTCTTTGATGACTCTAAGCGTGCGGGAGATTTGCAATTCATCAGTCCCGAGCCGTTCACCGTCGGGATCATGGAGGCGAGCCAGGTCATTTTCAACGTCCTCCCACTTTACCACCCACGTCAGCTGCATGAACTGCTCAATAGTGGGAAAATAAGGCGTGTTAAAGCTATTTTGGCACATTTACTTCGGTACCTAACGCAGCTCAGCGGTGATGGTGGAAGTGGCGCTCTTGGTGGATCGGAGCAAGTTGTGCCAAGTGAGGCACAAGCTTCTTGGGTGCGTTCTAGAACGCTCTCTATCAACGCACCTCAGTACAGTGGCAGCAGGGAAGGGAGAACTTCCTTTAGTTTAAGACCTGAAGAAATCAGTAACTTGATGGAGGTAAAAACTGTGCCACCGATGCCCTTATGGCAGTTGCTTGAGGCTGACAAAGAGAATACAACTGCTTTGCTACCAGAGAAACCTGAAGAGACGTACGCTGTACTTTTCGGTGGAACACTCCCGAGTGTAGATGACGATGATCTCAGGCTTGATGACGATGATGTGGATCGTCCTCAGCGTCGTACGTCTGTCTCACACGAAAATAGAGGTCTTGCATACTTTGGACCCCGCCAGACACAGCAATTAGCTGCTTTGCTCACCCATACTCAGTTGCCTGGGCTGTCTTCTCTGGATCAAATGCACTTGTTGGCTCTCTCAGATACGGTTGCGTCCTGTAACGTCGATTTTGCTGACAAGTTCGACATCAGCAAGGCAAAGGAGGCCATGGCTAAAGAAACCTATTCACGTTCCACGACTGATGAGCCATCAATGGAGTCCCTGGACGATTGTGGCTTGCGATTTTTGTTGGCCTTGCGTCACCATACGTATCTTCTGAGATGTCTCCCGCTGGGCCAACGATCTGCTCTCCAGCGCTCTGGTATTGCTTGCCACAACATCGTCTGGGCTTTCCATTCGGAGAGCCAAGAAGAACTTCTCCAGTTTGTGCCGTCTGTCAGGCAAGGCAATCCTCGCTGGAGCGAACTTCGGGAACTCGGCGTTGGATGGTGGGTGCGCAACAACACCGTGCTCACTAAACTTATCCTGGTTGTTGCCAAAAGTGCATTTCAGATGCGAAAAGACCCTCTTGATGCTGCCATTTACTACCTCGCCATGAAGAAGAAATCCCTGGTGTGGGGCCTGTTCAGATCTGTTGATGACAAGCGAATGACTGAGTTCTTTGGAAGTGACTTCACCCAAGAGCGGTGGCGTAAAGCTGCTCTCAAGAATGCTTTTGCTTTGATGGGAAAGCAGCGCTTCGAGCACGCTGCTGCCTTTTTCCTGTTGGCAGGTGCGCTAAAGGACGCCATCGAAGTGGTCGTGACTCAGCTCCACGATGAACAACTAGCCATGGTCATCATCAGGCTGTATGAAGGGGAGCTCGAAGCCACTCCACCCGCTCTGAAGAAGATGCTCTACACTCGCGTGCTTGGCAGAGACGAAGATGGCAATAACGAGCAAGTGATGCAGCTCCACCCTGATCCTTTCTTGAGGTCTATGGCCTACTGGGTCATGAGGGATTATAGTTCGTCTCTTCAAACTCTGCTGAACACAGACCCGTCTTTGGCCATCTTGCACCCCTCCTATGATGAGAAAAAATCCAAAAATTCGCCCTCCAAACTTTGTAGTAACATCACCAATACTGACCCGACCGTTTTCAACTTCTACATATACCTGCGCACTCACCCTCTTCTCATCCGACAGTGTATCGCCAACACTGCCAAAGATACGGGGCTGATGGCCAGTTGCCTTGCCGTAGGCGCCGACCACTTGGACAAGAAGAGCGCTCTTGAGAGTAGCATGACGCCTCAGGAGCGCTGCCTTTACTTCACTACTGCCTACGCCCACCTGCAGGCTGGCTGCCCTGTTGTTGCGCTTGAGGTACTTTCTAAGCTTCCTGATTGTGTCCAGCAGGGGACTTTTGATGGAGATTCTACGAGCTTGCATTCATCAATGGCAACTTCGAACGACCGCCCTGCCGACAACATGCTCCACTCCAACACTCTTGATGGAAGTACAAATGCAAATTCACACACCGCTGCTGCCTTTGACTGGAGCTCCGGTGGTGCAAGTAGTGGGGGAACTGGTTTTCAAACTGCTAGTGCATTTGACTGGAGTTCTGGTGGTGGAGGTTTTGGAGGTGGCGACGAATTGCAGCTTGACTTCACTATCAACGAGGATGACGAGGATTTAGACGGTGAAGATGGCGAAAAGAAGGAAGAACAGCAGGCGCAACCAGCTAGTCGAGGTCTCAAAGTTAGCGAAGGGGGGGAGAGCATCTCTGGAAGTTCTGCAACTCCACGAAAAACGCGCGATGTTATGGCTCAGCAATTCAAATTCATAGCATGCCTCAAAGTCATGATGAGTGAGCTTAGCACTCTTGGTAGTAGCGTGGATGGCCATTTGGGGGGTGCTGCCGACCTTGGGGAGTTAGGAGGGCAGTTACGCCATGAGCTTCACTTGTGGCTTGAGCGTGAGGTGGCCGCTCTCAAGGAGCTGTGCGGTTACACGCCAGCACTCTCTGACAGCGATGTCCTTGTAGGGAGCTTTGTCACGCTACCAGATCCAGCACCTTCCACGGCGTCACAAGATCAGGACCAATTTTGTCCCAGCTTGCAAGACATTCTTCAGAGAGAAAAGTTACAATTTGAAAACAAAGTTGCTCGTGCCAGTCTAAGAAAACGGTGGCTCGCTGCTAACCAGCAACTTCTCCACACTCTGCTTGGGTACTGCTCCCTGCATGGCTGCAGCGGCGGTGGACTCACATTGGTGAGGCTAGAACTGTTGTTATTGCTGCAAGAACTACAGCAGGATGCAGCTGGGAGAAACATGTTGCTTTCGCCTCTACCTTGCCCCACGACTCTACCTTTACTGTCCGCTGTTGTCGCCAGCAATAAGACAGTCGTGGCTGACCCAGTGAAGCAACTCCAGAATCTCGGCGAGGACTTGCTCGCGACTGTTGTGAACATTCACTGTGTGGGTAGGCAGGTGGGAACTCCTCACTTGCTTGGAAAAGTTGCTGTGTTGCGGGACCTGGCCATTGCTCTGTCGTCATCTATCCACCAAGCCTTATCAGATTCTGAACCTAATCGCGCTGGAGGTTTCAGGACAAGCGGTGGAACTGCTGATGAGCCGCTTGAGGTGACCACTCAGCCAGGTAAGTGGCCTGGCGTCACTTCACTTCTTTGCCTGATGACTCGAGAAAAAGACGAAGAAACCCCTAAGCTGAGCTTGCTACTTTGCGAGTCCCTGGTCGGAGTATATTTATGCCTTCTTGCGTACGGACTTGTGACGTGCGATGCTTCGATTCTGTATCGGCTAGTGTCACAAACCTTCTCAAACAAAGAATGGGCATTGCTCTTTGGTGGAGGAGCCAAACGGGCCGTGAAAGTGAGTGCTACTCTTCCATCCAGCGTGTTGCAAGGTATTGACAGCGGGAGCCCATCGACATCTCCCGGCGGCGGAGAAATGTTCCTGACTTCTACTCTTTCTAGTTTACAGAAAACGCGCCTCAAATTCAACATGAAGCTTTTAGGCCAACTTGGTTTCCAAGAAGCGCGTTCTCAGGCCCAGGATGGGGAGGCTAAGCCTGCGTTTAGAGAGCAGTTTGTGAGCCCGCGCACTTCGATAGTGGCATTTTTGATGTCAAAGCCGCTTCTGTCATCGGACGATGAAAACATCGACTACGACTCTGCGTGCAGCGACGAAGAGGACCTTTATGAGGCCGAGGAAGAAGAAGACGATATATTTAAGGAGCCCAAAGTACTGACTGAGAACAGAGAACATTGCGACCACAGGTCCTACTCATGGTGTCTGCTGCGCCTGGCGAGTGTCAAGCGTGCTCAGGCCATCATCAAGAATTTCTTGACAGTGCCGCAGATGGACGTTCAGGGTAAGTGGCTGTGGTCAATGCCGTGTGCAAATTCATTTTTAAAGCTTAGAAATCATGACATTGTCTTAAGTGTTTCCTTATTATACAATTGAATTTGCAACATTTAATTGCAGTGAATGTTTACAATTCGCATTCTTCGATATGATATAAAGATGTCATAATTTTTAAGTTTTAAAGCTAAATTTAAACCTTATATTAGTACAATGAAGCTACTGAGACTAAGTACGGTAGCAAGCACTGGAGATTTTTCCAAATTCGAGTATTTCTTTGTGGTAAACTTGTATATCAATTAATGTAAAACAGCATTGTCCTTTCGACAGGTAAAATATCCTTGATAGCTTTCTATCAGTGTTGAAGTATACAATTCATTTTGGATCCTAACGTGATTGTCTTCGATTCAAAAAGTGATAATGGTCGAATTCCTTGAAATCGGCGATATCAGTTAACATAAATTGCTCTCATACCTCACACTTGTTACACATGTCTTCACATTGTCACGTGAACTAATACTGCCATGCGTGTGCCTACACCTGTGTTTTTATGGGGCACCTAAACAGGTACCTCTTTCATAAGAGTAGTTAGAAATGTTTTAATTTGTCCAACCCACCACTGCCACCAATGTTGTGTGCATATTGTGCCATAACCGTAACGGATGTTCCCTACTTTATGAACGTCTATTGATTTATTAATCCTACCGCTGCCACCAATGTGATGCGTATATTTTTTTTATTAAACCCCCCACCTGCAGCCAAATCGTTAAAAACGCAATTTTTATTGCTTTAAAAAATTAAAGAAACACATTTTTTGCGTATATTGTGCCAGGACAATACACCCTTCCCTCCCCAGAGTTGGCCGTGCAGTCCCCTCTTTTGCACGGGGTGCTGTATACGCTGCATTCCTGGACTAGGGAGCTCACTGCTGAGTTGGAAGAATTACAGGGGCCACCCCCCGAGTACATTCCGGGGTGCTTCGCTCAGAGCGTGCAGCCTGGAGCCCCAGCTCTCAGCAAGTACAGGGCCCTCAGAGAGCCTCACAACACGCCCTTCGCGTACGTTCTTTTAGCCTACCGTGGGCCTTTATGGTCTATTATCTGCATAACTAATGGTCTATTATTTGCAATACGTGTGCATGTTCTTAGTAATTGCTTCGTGCTTTAGGTGCCGGTTTGTACTTGATACCTCTAGTGATACAGCTTCGAGTTCGGGTCCTTGACAATTCGTTTATCTGTGTGACGTATATAATTATCGCTTGATCTAAGTGCTATGACCAGCTACACCGTAAAACGCATGCTCTGATAGCTATGCAACAACCAGTACGCTATCACCACTATACTTTGACCTCCTGAGCAATTCTGGTACAGGTTTTGAACGGGTAAAGAAAGACCCATCTACTGTTGACTGGGAACAACCTCGAACCCATTAATCGCAGGCTTTGAATAACCGGCATATTAATGGTAAATCTTGGAAAAACTTCACACCTATGTACAGAAAACTTATGCTGCCAGTTGTCATAGATGAGAAAAACCCATATCACCACAATCACACAAAAAAACATTTAAAACTGTTCTAAAAATTCATCATAGGTGTACTGAAATGAAAATCAAATTCTTGGATAAATTTCATAAAAACAGTGATATGAACGAGAGATGTCCAAAAAATAAAACCCTTTTGGTAAAATATATGGAACCTAATTTACGGTAGACAATCTCACTGATCGTCCACATTCATTAATTTCCTGCTTATGCTTAAGGATGTTGACAGATTTTAAAGTACGAAGGTTGGCTGTAAAACGCTCAGGATGTAAACCACGGAAATTTATTGATTTAAAAATGTTATATTTGTTATTTCAGTGATTTCTGATTAAAGAAACAATTTCCAATGTTTAACTGCTCTCAGTAATCGCACGGTTATTATCTATAAATTACTGAGGCACACATCAACGCAGTTAGATTTCGAATTAAAAATTATTACACTAACGCGGGTAAAAATACATTTGTTTTTATTGAAATTTTACTTTAGGGCTTTTGAGCATAGCCTTGTTCATCATCATTAGTGAGTAAATCTGCAAAAGATAGATAGCTACATAGGTGAAATTACAAATCAAGATGTCGAAGAGCAGCCAATACATCGATGCAGTTACCAACCCACCACGCCAACTTTAAAATGTTCAGCTTCACAGAAGAATCTTTCGAATTGAGAGATGGAAGGAGTTAATGAATTAAAACGCTCTTGGCCAACTTTTGATTCATATTATTGGTTGAAGCCACCATTTTAAGGCTTCTCGTGAACTGGATGGTCAAATTGTGTTGTATGACCGTATTGTGTAGCTCCTGTTAGCTGAATCAAGCTCCAACTAGATTTCTCATCAACCGTTCCATCTTTCTAGTGATCTCTAATGCCATGTTTCATGCTTCGTGCGCTCACATTTTATACTCAAACACTTGAACAATTTTTGCGCAAAGATAATTGTACTCTTCCCAGTGTGTCTCAGAGTCGCCACAATTGGATGTTTATGTCGTTTGAGCAGCCACGGCCAGCGGGGCGTGTCGTCTGTATCGCGGTTGTGGCAGTACCTGGTGCGCCAGGAGGACGTCGTCGAGATCTTCGTGCGCTACATCTTCGCCAGGAAGCGGCCTGCGCCGGAGCCGCAGCAACCGCAGTCTTATGCTGCTTCTGGTGACTAGCTCTGGATGGCCTTCTGCTTACTGTGCTCATCTTGCTTTTTATTCGTTGCTGCTTTGTTTGCACCGTTACATTCTTGTGGTCATTATCTCAATTTTGTGTTCCTCGACTTGCTCTCTTGATTGTCGTCACCTGCTGCGTTTATTGTAGTGTTCATAGGTTGTCCTCACTTTCTGTGTAGATTGCATTGAGCTACCGGCCTGGTTAAAAGAAACTTCGTTAAGAGAGGCCTTCTATTTATTGTGTTGGACCCTTCAGGTGGCATAGGATAGGCCACGGGCATTAGGGTTAGGTTAGTTAGGTTTGTATATGTTATGGTATGTGGATGGGGACATTTCTAAGTTACCTCAACTTTAGCTAAGCTTTCGGGACTTTATTCATGGCCACTTTGCTTCCTTCCATTTCATATCTTTTTCACTGATGATTCTTTATCTTTTCTACCTCTTGCTTCTTAGCTTGCCGTTTTTTGTGTGCGAACCCACATGTGGTTAAATTCCCCGTTCTCCTAAGTTCATACCTATTGGTTCCTCGTTTTCGGTGCAGTCTGAGTTACTAAGGCGCTGCTATCCTTACTACTAGTACTACTAATTATATTGGCTGTTAATTCATTGCACTGGTAATGTATTTACTCGTACGACCTCATGTTAGATGGGGCAGTTGTCTGTTGGCTTGGATGGCCTTCTGTTGGCAGGGTTAACATCTCGTTCTGTGGGCGGAGATGACTTCTTGTTGGGTCTTATCCTTCTATTGGCTAAGCCAACTCTCGCTCTCGCTCTTGCTGGCGTCGGATCGTCGCTTGTTAAACTGCTTCGTTAAACGCTCCAGAACATGGTTCAGTCATTATTTTCTTAACAGGTTGTCAATCGTAAAATTTTACGAGAAGTTGCGTAGCTGCTGGCGTGGAATTGTTGCTTTATTATGCATCGTTTTCTTGCCCATCGATTCTAGCTGATACTTCCTTACCCACTAAATCTTTAACATCTCCTTTTCCCGATTGTTTTTGTCAGCGATTGTTTACACTGCCTTGGTTTCTTTCCTCCGCTACAGAAGACGCTCTTAGCGACGCAGGCGATGGAGGAGGCGGAACAGAGGACGGTTCGGAGGTGGGACGCGGAGGCGGCACAGATCACCAAGAGGTTGAGACCGCAGCCGAGAAGAACGCATCTCAAATGTCTGCCCTGGAGCCCGTTCGCATAATACACAAAGAGCAGGACAACATCGCTGCCTTCTGTATCAACAGGGTGAGAAGTAGTTAGTGACCTTATGTTCCGGTGCATAATACGCAGGTGTTGGCAGGCTCCTCAGTTGCTGTTACGTATGTTCATCCTCTGATTCTTACTCTGTATACTCTATAATAGTTACTTCGGATGAAACAATGCAACTTAACGACGAAATACCCGGGTAAGATATCTTTCTACGCTTCTCAGCATCAATATGAAAATTTCACTCGTTCCTTTTACGGAAGAATTTTGATGTCAATGCACGGGTTGTCGAGTACATGACAGGTCAACAGAAGGCCGATCGAAATAAGAAATATATTATATTTCATGCACCTCCTTTACCGTCGTCACCGACGGTAAAGGAGGTGCAGGAGCTGGAACTCAAGCTGCAGCATTTTCGATATCACTGTACTTTCGGCATTGTGCTTTGAATTACGTATGTATTTTGGATTTCGACGTTGTATTTCGTATTTTGACGTATTTCGTTATTGTATTTCGAATTTCGCCGTTGTATTTCGAATTTCGACGTTGTATTTGGAATTTCGACGTTGTATTTGGAATTTCGACGCTGTATTTGGAATTTTGACAGATTGTGAATATGAAATTTTGACAGATTTTGAATTTCGTCGTTGTATTTTGAATTTCAAATTTCTACTCTGGATTTAAAATTTTGAATGCATTGTTATTTCGGTACTATTTGGATTTCAACTGTATTTCGATGATCATATATTTCAAATTTCGAAATTGTGTTTGAAATTTGGATATGAGTGTAGGAGCTTTCAAGTGCATGGCAGGTTAACAGCGGGCTGATGTCGGTGGCGACGGTGAAGGAGGTGCAGGAGCTGGACATCTCCCTCCTGCTCCAGCACCCCAACTGGCTGAACAACACCACCGAGCTGGACCTTCTCGCTCCTACCAAGTATGTTCCTGCGCAGTGACTTGCAGTCCAAGTATGTTCCTACGGTTCGTCGTAATGTGCGAGTGTTATCTTACTCGTTTGTAATGCGATTTGCCTCCTCAGCATGTCAATCTAATTCGACAACATTCATTCCGTCGTAATGTGCAGATCTATTGTTTCTCTTTTGAAATGTAATTTGCCTTCTGTGTAAGTTGATGTGATTTCAGTGCACCCAGTCCGCAGTCAAGTGCCGCTGTAATGGAACTGCATCGAAATATTATAATGGCATGTGACCACATTGCTGTGTAACTTGACACGCAGGTGTGTCGATGTAATTCGGTATTATTTCTCAGACGTAATGTGGCAATGCGAGGAGCTCTGTTGTAAAGTAGTTTGCCTGCAGTGCGTATGAGGATATCAGAAAGTACTGCATTATTCGTGCCATTTTATTTCATTGACGTGTTGATGAACCTGTGAATATTCTTGTTCAATTAACGTGCTGCATTGAAATGTATGAGTAATTACAACGTATTTTAACTTAAATATTGGTGTTAAAGACGGGTGTTTTCTCTTATAAGGAAGGTCAATTCTAAACACGTATGGTTTGTGAGCCTGGTTTCTACCTATACTTTGAAGGGAAGCAACTTCCCACTAATTTGCTGAAAATTTCTCGAATGAACAGAAATAGCAAAATCTACGTGTATTATGAACGACTGGGTTGAGAAATAAAATGTAGGCTTTATGGTTAGCTTCACCAGAAATGTTGACAAGGAATATCACTTGATGCTTACAGAAGTAATTTAGCGGACCTGAATGATAAAAACAGCATTGGAAACGTTCAACAAAACCACAAGTTTTAGGTCATCAAATGCTTGACAAAACTCAATGTATTTTTTATTCCTGAAGACGATGAATAAAATTCAAAGCTCGTCTATTAAAAATAGGGATGGTGGCTGAGTGTCTTGGGAAGCAGTTTTACACTTAGTAAAAATAAGGATAAAAAATAAGGCAATGGCGAACACCTGCAATCATAATGTCTTTTTGAATGGCCTTCAAACAGTGGCAGTGGAAATTTAAAAACATTAAGAAATGTTTATTCACCACAAGTAATTTACATCAGATACAGGTTTACAATCAAATGAGGAATGACGAAGAACCGGGACCAGGATATGTACCACATGTGGGCCCGAATAAGCTACAAGGCTTCTAGGGCAAATGGTTCCTCTTTGTTGTAAATGTTCGTATTTTATAGCAGAAAGTTTGGTACTTGATGTTTATATGATATGTGATGCATTTATTTCAATTGGGACTCCCACTTCCCTCACTTGGGACTGCCGCCACTTCCCTCACTTGGGACTGCCGACAATTCCCTCACTTGGGACTGCCGACACTTCCTTCACTTGGGACTGCCGACAATTCCCTCACTTGGGACTGCCGACACTTCCCTCACTTGGGACTGCCGCCATTTCCCTCACTTGGGACTCCCGACACTTCCCTCACTTGGGACTGCCGACACTTCCCTCACTTGGGACTCCCGACACTTCCCTCACTTGGGACTGCCGTCACTTCCNCGAGACTCAGCCACAACTGCCCCCCCAACAGGGAGGGCGAGGCCGTGAGCTCCTCCAACTACCTGGTGGTGCAGTGCCCTGCGGACAAGGAGGTCGTCGACGTCACCAAGGGTGAGACGGCGTCCGGGAGGCTAGGCCCTCGGGCGCACACTGTGGTTCCTTACCCTCGTATTTTGATTCGGGTGTGGTGAGATCTTGGGTCATCGTACTAAAATGGGGGCATCAAAATAGGAATTTAAAAATTTATTAAAGTTTTAAAATATTTCAGCCTATGGACCGAGGATTAATTGATGGCAATGATATTGAAGTGACAATGAACAAGATCGAGGAAAGTTCGATTTAATCAATGAATCATGAAAATTACACTACATGAAAAACGAACCTGATGCTAAGGTTTGGAAGGGAGCTTAGGACCTTCCACGAAGCTGTGTATGTGTACACTCATTGACTAACAGAAGAAGGGAATAAAAAAATTCAACAAATATTTAAACACGTTCACTATTGTAATACTGTCATGGAAAATCAAATTACAAGTACAAGGAAGGCCCAGAAACAAATCGAAACTTTCCGGTGGAACGCCACTCAATATATCTCTATATTCCAATGCTGTCTTCCATTGAAACTGGTAATTCACAGATTAGGGGCGGAAATGTACTGATCTACTAGTAAACAAAATGGAAACATCCCGCATCTCGCAAACATTCGAATCCGACGCTTTAATACGGGTTTAAAATTGATTGGAAATCAAACGTTGCAGTAATTACCTTGACTTTCGGCAGTCGCAATTAAGGCCCTCCGAAGTACACAAGGTGCAACATTCACTGAATGGGTTAATTTACGGCATCTCGTTGATGCCCAATTTCCTACTGATGCTTACCACACTTTTCAACTTATTGTTACACTGATTTAAATATATAATTACACCACTTTGTCTCAGAAGCCGAGGTAGCTCGAATCAATCAATCGCCAGCCTAAATCTCGGTATTTGCTATATTTCGGGGAATTATTTCTGTATTTCTAAACTGAACACTGCGGTTTCTTTGAATCACTGTTCGTAGTGCACTTGTTGCACTGAAAGCGGCCCAATTTCCTAGCTGGCGCGACACAAGCGCGGCGATCCCTCTGAACGCAAGTTTGGTGGCTTTGATGATGCCTCTGGTGCTTTATATTCTTCAAATTAGGGTGGTGACAGTTTGTACTTGATATACGATGGTGGTACACTGGGGGTGATTTAGCGTAGCTGCTGCGACGTTGTACGACTTCAATTTCATTGCAAAATTGCCACACAGTTCTCGCACAAACCAAGAGTGCTTGTAATCAGCTCTCAAGTTGGAATGCATCTGATTTGGCCTCCCGAGGCGTTCCTCAGTCGATTTCAACGATGCTCCATGGTTCGCCAATAATGCTTTTAGATCTTGAGGATTTAATGCTCATTGCGAGTTGCTGCGATGGCCCTGAAGAGTAACTCTGTGGCACCAAGCGTTCCTCCAAAGGGTGTCGAAATGGTTGATGTTGAAAGATGGTGTGGTGGATTGAGCGCGTCTCAACGGCGGAGTTCCAACTGTGTCACAGTCGTCTCCCGAGAACAAGTTCTAAATTTTGCCCCGAGTGCGGGCCAGCCGCCCACAGGGCCCCATGGGCCTGAGCCCTCTCTCTTCAACGCCCAAAATTGAAACCCCCCATTAAATCTCAATATTCTCTACTTGGAAATACCCACGCCTGTGTATGGGCTGGTCGCTCTCTTAAATTCAGTTTACTAGTCCTAAGGTCTACTTTACGTGCCGCCTCCTGCTTAACTTCTAAACCAATCCTCATGTCTTTATTCCCTTTACCCTCATGTCATGCCTAAGTGTTCAAAAGTCTCGCCTACGGATCTGTGATAAATGTGTGCTCTGTGACAGCCCTGTTGTAAATTCTGTTGTTGACCTATCGATTATTCTAGAAGATCTTTCTGTAAACTAGTGACCTCGAAGGAACCTCAGACCCCAGTTCACATTGAGATGTTTGAGGAACGTAAAATGAAAGAGTCGTTGTACGAGCGAGAGCTCTCTACCTTGGGAAATTTATTAAAAGTCGCCTAAAGTTCCCAAGTTACCCGTAAAGTATTTAGGTTGTTTCTAAGTTGTATCGACCGTTTCCAAATCTGGCCAAGTTCATTACCTAATACCTCAATTCCTAATTTCGCCACACGAGTTTTATCAGTTGAATGTGAATTTTGGTCTGATCTGTGTTTTTAACCGAATCCGTAGTTCTGAATCAGGATTCTGGTTGTGGTCTTTAATTCCAGTTTTATCAGTTGCATGAGAAGTGTGGTCTAATTTGTGTCAGCACGACCCGTGAACTTGAAGCGCGGTGTTATGCTTTGTCAGTTGGTAAATTAGGCTGTCTCCCTTCCCCTCACCAGTCCAGCTGACCTCCCTTCCCCTCACCAGTCCAGCTGACCTCCC
>VOMN01040038.1:0-20780 GCA_014899125.1 Orchestia grillus
TTGCCATAGTATAAGAAATCTATGTCTGCAATATCTTTAAATGATGTAACACTTGCGCTAAAAAAATTGTTTCAAACTCACAAAGAGGTAGGTTTGTCAAATAACTGGGATTAATGTTCTGCCATCACCAATATGTTGAGCTAGACAGATTCAGCCAGCAAAGAGGATCTTTTTCAGAGCTTTAACCACAAAAAATGCAAAACGTCATTCTTGGATCGTTGATATTTTCTAAATTCTTACATTTACGTGTTTGTGAGCATGAATGGAGCTGTGTAATAGTTTCAATCCTACACAATTACAAAGCTAGTCATTTAAGACACAATTCGACGTACTCACCAACACCGTTAGCTGCTTGTTTTAACATTGCAGGCGCAGTAAGTGTTCAAGAACGTATATGTGGCACAGTATCCTTGTACATCATAGGAGCAAATCTATTTTTATAGCAGGCAAACATGGCAGACCCTATTCTAACAAAGGAAATGGCGAGGTATGCTGTCATCGTCTCCTTGGCTGCAGTATGCTGAAATTCTGTGATCGCTGGTTTCATTTAAATCACTAGGTTATTTGTTTCTAAAGCTTGTAGAAAACTGGAGGCCCGAAGTGGCACAGTAAAAACCGTTTCAAACGGGAAACAACGTTGTCGGCGCTAAGACAGGACCACCTTTATTATTTATTAATTCCAACACGTTTTACCGTTGGGTTTTCAATTCCAACGTTTTTCAAAAAAAATGTTTTTCAAAAAAACAATGTTTTTGTTTTCAATGTTTTTCAAAAAAACATATATGTCAAAATTTGAGAATTTCTGCCCAGGGTACCCCCTTAAAGCATTGGTGTTTTTCAGGTTGAACTCATTAGACAAACGTAGTGTGAAAGCGAGGAAAAATGCATCGTGAAACCAGATTTATGCGAGAAATTATTAACTCGGTTAAAACAGTGAAAGAACAATTCAAAAATTTCCTAAAATAACTTGACATTTTCATTATTAATTGGAAACACTGCTCAAAATTCAGATAATTTTCCGTATTAGCTACAATTGAACTGAAATTTAAAAGTAAAAGCTACTGCTGTATCAGATTTTTGACTTAAGTAGTCTAGGAAGTTTTTCTTTTGTAGCCATTTCTTTCTTCAAATGCGTTCTTTCCTAATAATCTGAATTTCATTCTCCGTATTAATGGTCTCTGTTAGTTTTAAATCATATACAAGTTAGTGAATCGTAAATTTTATTCATGTAGTTTTGACTGACAAAAATTCAATTATAGAAATGCATCACAATGTAGTTCTCATAGTTTTAGAGAAAGTTTTGTCCTATAAACCTTTGTATTATTCCCATTATATAGAAATTACGATTTATTGATATTTTGTAGCATTATTATTTCATCATTTAGTATAGCAACTGCTTGAAGGCATCCCATGGTGCAACTCAGGAATTCTTTGGCCATAAAATTATTCGATGAAGGTTTTGTGTAAACTCTTATTGTGTAAACAGTTTAAATCGTATATCTATAGGTTTCGGTCTGTTAAGAAGGAACAGGTTCACCCGGTGTATAATTTTATAACGAAAGGTCATACGGTTTTGCAAAATCGAATGTTAAAACTAAGTTCTGTACATCTGAATTTAGTAGTCACTAGGTAGATTTACTGATTGTGATTAAGCCAATATAAAAATCGGCTGATTTTTCGAAGCTTGACTCAAAATAATCGAAAAAATATATTATATTAGATCATTTTCTAAAATTGAAAAAAGGAAAAAGTTATAAGAAGCATATATTGTGTTGACAAACTTCGTTTGACTCTACTAATATTTTTTCTTATTGAATTTTTTTTTAATCTCTCGTTCGGGTATTCATCGTAGTAACATTTCTGTTGGATCGGAGCGAGTAGATCACAGTATGTTGGTGTGTAAGTGATGTTCGTTATCGTCACTGGATGTGCGTGTTGATCGATTCTTCGGAGGCTAAGTATTAGAATATAGTTTTTTTGTGTCTGTGTCAAAGTTGTAATCTATGATTTATTTTTGTGTATTTTGTGTCTTCACATGAGATAGTGACGTGTGTGTTTTGGAGAGCAACGAGTGTGTCCCAGTGAGAAACGCTTGCGTCTGAATTGATATAGGCCGAGTCGAGCAGAATGGCTGGAAGTAGAAGATAGAATGAAGATTCAGTGTATGGCTTGTAATATGTGGGTGGAGGTAAAGTTTTGCAGGGGCTTAGATGAGACGAGTGAGACAGAGATTGATGAGATGGTTTATGAATGCTGGCGGTGCTTGAGTGAGGCAAAAGGGAAGCTGGAAGAGAAGAATGATAGAAGACAATTGCTGGCTAAGATTCTGATGCTGAAGAATGAGTTGAAGAGGGTCAGACAGATGAAAGGACGACTAAATAAGGGAGGTGAAAAGTATGTGGAAGTGAGTGCAAAAAAGTGTGAAATTTGAAGAGGGAGGTATCACATACCTCAAAACACCATTAGCAATTATAACAACAGCATCAGTGCTGGGCTTAGATAATGTGTGCATCATCGGCGAGTGATACACAGCATATCATGCTAATGATTATCAGCATAACACACCAATGATACACCGAATATTATGTCAATGATATACTGAACATAGCATATCATAGCCGATGCTACTCTACCCCTTGTACAGCACTCATGCCTTATGCTACCAGCTCACCCTGACAAAATGGACACATACAAAAATCACAACCAATATGAGCAGCAAGTTTACAAAACACGTAAGCACTAAACAGAAGTTCTGCCAACTCACATTTCTGTGGGACAGGCTTTCTCCTAAAGCCTCAGAGAGAAAAGTTTTCAGATCTTCAAATGGATCCTCAAGAACTTCTTTGAACCTGAAATGAAAATATGATAAACTTCAGAGAGGATTACAAAAAAACAAGATCAGCATTTTGCAATTGATGATAAATGAAAAGAAAGAAGATTATTATTATCACTATTATCAGTTTATTGCTCCCTGCCCTCATGAGATGTGATCCAAAGAGAGCTAAAAAAGTAAACAATTAGTAAGGACTCCAGGAAATGTGGAATTTATGCACCAATGTGTTCTATATAGGATTCCCTGTGCATAGAAACAAAAAGTTAAGAAGGAAAAGGTAGAAATGATGAAGAATAAACAGTAAAAAAGGCATGAAAATCAAAAGAAGTAAAGTGGGCCTGTAAGATCGAAATCCCAAAGGCCTAACTATAGCTGAGGTGGCCTAACAAGTGTACCCTGGGGATGCTAGTCCCTATCCCATAGGATAGACAAACCTAACCAACCTAGCCCTATTGCCTATCCTACCTGAGAGAGAGGAAAAAAAGATGTGCATATGTTAACAAATATACGCTCTAGCATTATTTTTAATGATAATGTGCTTATTTAGTGGTCTGATACCGTCTGAACACTTATATATTATATCACATGTCAAAATTTTTTTTATCAGTCTGTAGTATGGCATCATGTAACTTGGATACAAACATTCATGTTATGGGAATGTTTTGAAAACTTTGAATATCTTTCAATGCATCTTTCCTTTGCATCAAAATTTTCAAAAATAGATTTCTGTCACTCGGGAAAAAATCTTATCCAATGACATGAAAATGTAGACTGTGTGATAATGACACTCTGTGCAGCTGGCCATAGTAAAGTAAATATCAACCAATGATTTTACTGCAACTTTAGGTGAGAGTGTACTTCTATATTTATACACATATATATATATATATATATATAAAATATCCTGATCTATTGTAGCCTGACATAATTATGCCTTACCTGGTCTTAACCTAGCCTAATCTTATTTAACTTAATTAAACTTTGTTAGGTACTGTTTTGGAATGAAAAATACTAAGTGTTGCCAAAATTTCTGTATTGTTGGTGGACTTGTAAACATTAATTGTGGACTCTCAGGCTAATGGTTAACTGTTGGAAGTAATCTGTGGATTCATGAACTTGTTCCATAATTCTTTCTGTGGGTAAAGAATTATTGAGTTCAGGCTTTTGTGACTGCCTAAATCTACTTGAAAATATTACATAGTGCCAAGATTTAATTTGAAACTCAATAATTCTTTGTTCACTTGAAGATTTAAAAAAAATCAATAAATCTTTCAAGATTACTGCCATGATAGTGCTGGGGTAACACATACCTAAAAGTGATATTTATATATACTGAGATAAAAATTAAAAGCTTCTAATTTATTGCATTGAGAAGTGCAAAATTTCCATGTAGTATTTCAAAAATACTGTAATTGCTATTGAATGTCATGTTCTATTAAATTATGTTCTGATTCTAATAATTTTTCTTTTTTTAGAGTTGTAACAGTACTTTCAGATATAGTTAGTGATTATTGGGAATTTAATGTTTTTCATTAGTATTTTGTACCAAGTACTGTAGTAATATATCAACAAAATGCCCACACCTAAGTCACGCTCGAGTTGTGAAGAGGTAGACCAGAAGCTGAGGGCCCGTCTGCAGGATTGCCTCAAAAATACATTTCTGCATTCAGACTTCCGGAGCTCCCTGCAGAGGCAGGCCGTCACAGCTGCTGCTAAAGGTATCTCTTCTGAGGCACTAATAAACCTAATTTTTGTAAAGCATAAGGTGGACTCTTGACTTATGACGCTTCTTTCTCTTACAACAACCCAACATAAACAAAAATTTGCAAGATTTCTTCCACTTACAAATTCATTATGATTTACAATTAGAGATTAATTCAATTCATTAGTGGAGATGAATTTTCTGAATAAAAATTTACTTGTCAAGCAAGTTCATCATATGCTGAAGTGCTACTGTATGTAGAAGTTTTCTGTACTGTGACCTATTGGTGGGTAATTTTATCCCTAGAAAACTAGCATAGTTGCAGGAAGTGTGTCAAGGGCGGTAATTTTGTTCTAAGACATGTAATGCATATTGTAATTTAAATGTCCTTTATAATACCTTCTTAGGCTACCAAATGTTGAACTTGTAAGTTATGCATTTGGGAAATTATCCTGGACTATGAAAAATAGAACATGTCATTAAAAAAGCTGTGAGAAATATCTTGTTTCCATAATTTTTTAAATTAAATCTATAACCTTTGAGTGTAAACATCACTCATCTTCAGTAGCAAAATTCATATGTGGAGCCTGTTTTAAGAAATACCTTGACCTGTATTTAGTACTAAACAGGAATATGCTACCATATCCAAGGAACTAATTTTCTGTTCAATTCTATATGTAAGATCAGATATAAACCTGAAGATCAAGCAGAAAATAAAAAGTGTAATTCAAAAACATTGCCCTCGCATAACAATAAAGCCATTTTTCACAATTATCTTACTATTGGCAGTTTCTTGCAGATAAAGGATCATATTCCTACTATAATGTGCAGTAACATTGTGTGTTGGTACTCAGGTTGCCAGTGTGATGGCACCTATTCTGCAATCTAAACGTCATCTGCACACACACACTACTGAACATAAAGGGAACTTTTATCACACTGGAAAGCTTCTAGCTGCACCACCTAGCAGTAATATTAGAGATCACACTGTAGAAACAAACCATCCAATACTCAAAACAAACTTGAAAGTGGTAGCATTGTCCACCCCCACCAATTTAAGGATGCTGGAGAGTATTTTAATTCACGGGCACAATTCATCACTCAATGATTATGGCAGCTCATCATCACTTCAAATACTTGTTTAGCTTTTTAATTTAGCAGGTTAATTTTTGAGTTTGTTCTTTTGTCATATTTTAAGAATAGTGTATTGCACTGTTCTGCATTAAATTTGTGTATTTTCTTTTCAGAATTTTCTTCTGAAGTTGAGTGACACATATGCTCAAAAGCTCTACATTTTACTAAAATTGTTTCTGGGAACAAAATCTCTTGCATAGCCTTCTTAATAACTTTCATCATATGGTTATATTTTACCTCTACAAAATCTATTAGAGAAATTCTATTAAAATGAAAAATAATTTATTTTTTTACCTATGAGGTGTGATTGTGTATTGCATAAGGTTTGCAAGCTTCTGTAATGTTAATGTCTATGTTGATGAGTTTCTTACCCAACTACAATTGAAATCTATTACAAATTTAACTTAGAAGACTGACACTTTTAATTAATAGTCCACTTAACTTTTATATACTGCAACTTAATTCTAGTATTAATATTTTGATGCATTTCAGTATACCACCTAAAGAAATATTTCAGCAACTTGTAATGAAAAATTTCATTTTGTTTAAAAATTAAAATTTATTGTTGAAAGTTCTCACATAATTTGCAGATCCTATACAAATTGCAACACTCAAAGGTACACTACAAGATTTCTGGCATCATTTGCTGCTGGGACCAGGATGTTTCTGTAAAATATCAAATTTTGAATTCAAAGTGTGTACTAAGATCTAGTACTCCAATATTTTTAGTTGTTATCCTTTGATTCTTCAATCATTAAAAAGTTTTCACCAATCACCAAAGAGAGCACTTATGGTTGCTGGTGCTAACTTTCTTTGTAATTATCATTTTCTTTCACTATAGGCAGTTACTGAATAATTTACTTGAATATAATGCAACCATATTTTTTGCATCATTGCAATATTTCCACATGTCATATTTTTTCCCTCCAGGAGTTCATGATGTGTTCGTGTGCATGCCGACTGGTGCTGGCAAGTCCCTGTGCTACCAGCTTCCTGCTGTTGTGGCAGAGGGGAAAGTTGCCTTTGTTGTGTGCCCTCTCATAGCCCTCATCAAGGATCAGTTAGATCACCTAAAGAAGCTCAAGATACCAGCGGCAACAATTAACAGTAAGATCAGCAGTGCTGAGAGGCAGCGAGTCATAACTGATCTTCGATCTGTCAAACCAGACACAAAACTTTTGTACATCACCCCTGAGCAGGCCAGCACATCTACATTTCAGGTGAGCAGGATCCTCTTTTGTGCATATTAAATTCACTATTGTTGCATTCACTTTAACAAATTATATCCTCATATTTAGTGTTATTCACATTTCAGCATGAAAGATATCATAGTTACCACTAGTATTAAAGAGTAATGATTACAGAAATGTTAATTTCACTCCTAGATTATATGAGTAAGTAGTTCAGCATGTACGTGAAAACAGTCCCTACTGGTTGTGCATTTATTGTGATGCTTTGGTAAGAATAAAAGAATGGCTTACCAATAAACTTGAGTTACTTGCTTCATAACCTGTTAACTAAAAAAATATAATTGACTTTCAAAAATGTTTAGTGTATCTTTGAAAGCTGCACTGAAGTATGAAAGAAGGTAGATTTTACCAAGCAATGTTGTCAACAGAGCTTTAAACCAATGTGTAAAAACCAAAAAATGCTTTAAACCAACATGTAAAAACCAAAAGATGCTTTGAACTGATGTGCAAAAAAAAAAGCTTTGAACCAATGTGTAAAAACCAAAAGATACTTTAAACCAAGTCAAAAACCAAAAGATGATTTAAACCAAGGCAAAAACCAAAAGATGGTTTAAACTAATGTGTAAAAACAAAAAGATGCTTTAAACCAATGTATAAAAAAAAATGCTTTAACCAATGTGCTAAAACCAAAAGATGCTTTAAACCAATGTATATAAAAAACATTGGCATCATTGCTTGATCTAAGTGTTCACTCATGTTAGTATCAGCCAAGTCAAATTTATCTTTTATGGTTGACGTACAGTAAGAAAAAATAATGTATTGAGCTGTGCAATATTGAGTTTAATATACTTTTAAACTTCATAAGAGTTATGCAATGAGTGTATTAATGTGTGGTCAGTTGTTCTTGCTCCATATTTATATTTTTCTCCAATAAGCTTTTTCAGTACAACATTGATTTTTCAATAATATGAATTGATAGGATCGGAAATCTGTTTGAAATGCTATCGTTTCACATCAAAGCATACAACAGCATCAGTTGCACATGAATAGGTTTCTTTTTGTGTTATTTGTCCGCACTTACAATGTATTGTATCCTCAAATTTCATAATCAGCTCATTTAAAGTGGTAAACATAAACCCATGAAGGTAATTTATTATAGTGTCAAGCTGAACCTCAGCTTAACCTGTTTATAATTTTACTTAAAAAATAAAATAGCTGCTTTTCCCCTTCACCACAACATTTTATTTAGACTCTTTGATAGAAGTATGATTGTGACTATTGTTGTGCAGAGCATAGCAGAACACATGAGCCGCTACAAGAAGGTCTCCTATGTGGTAGTAGATGAAGCCCATTGTGTGAGTCAGTGGGGCCATGACTTCAGGCCTGACTACCTTAAGCTGTCCCATTTACGTCGCCTTCTGCCCAGAGTGCCTTGGCTTGCTCTCACTGCTACTGCAACAGCACAGGTATCAGTAAATGTATTCTAATTGATGATGCATGTATTGCTGTAGCTTGTGTTGATGAAGTGGTACATTGATTATTACTGTTAAAGGTATCATTAGTATTGGTCATTACTTTTAATGTGATTTATTTTCTTGTGTTAGCCTGGCTTATTATTTTGAAGTTAACTTGAAAAAATTATGCTCTCAATAGCAACAGAGATGTTGACAAGTAAATTTTTCATGCAGGTCACTGAAGACATTGAGCACCAGCTGGCCCTGAGGGCTCCAATTCTCAGATTCCGAGCATCATCTTACCGCAGTAATCTCTTTTATAGCGTCAAGTAAGTGCATTTAAATATTGTGCTCCACTGTAATTGTTGCTTCCATGCAGTAGTGTTTATTACTTCTTGTTGGAGCTATTTTGTGCGCTGCAGGGAAGCAAGGACGACTGGGGCTGGGGCATCATGGGATGGTATATTCAGATAAAAAATGTTTGATTGTATGTGCTTGAGAGAAGAAAAAGCAGGGAATGTCTGATTATTTTTCACTAGGTACAAGAATAAGATACTTCAGGATGGATAATGCTTGCATACAAAATTAATGCATTTCCCCACAAATTGAGGCACTGGTGAAGCTGCTTGATATTCCATTGTTATATATGGTACACCTGTGTGTCAATAATCATAATTTACTAGAGTTCACAAAAATCTTTGCATTTGGCCTAATAGTTTGTGTATTGTATTACATGCATCTTATCAATATTTATCACCTAGACCGCTTGAGCATGACTCGTCACCTCTAGTGATTCGAGACTGACGTTGCAAGTGGGGGTAGGGCTGAAGCATTAGCGGAATGCATCACATGCGGAATGTGGTAGCGGACTGAATCCCGTCAGAATAAGAGGTGTATCATCCAAGGAAAGAGAAGGGCTACCATAAAATACTTTCATTGGAGATAATGGGTGACTATAGAGACTCCCACAAAATGAATGTTTATATTAGAGGTACATGATGCCAAACTACTGGCTGATAGAAAAAATTTCGACATGTGACATAATGTCTAAGTGTGAAGACTACTAAATATGCACATTATCATTAAAGATAATGCTAGAGTGTGTTAACACATGCATATCTTTTTTTTTTCTTCTCCTTCAGGTAGGATAGGCAATAGGGCTAGGTTGGTTAGGTTTGTCTACCCTATGGGATAAGGAACTGGTCTAAACGCATCCCCAGGGTACACTTGTTAGGTTACCTCAGCTATAGTTAGGCCTTTCGGATTTCTATCTTATGTGCTCACTTTGCTTCTTTCAATTTTCATGCCTTCCTCACAGTTTATTCTCCATTTTTTCTTCCTTTTCCTTAACTTTTTGTTTCTATGCGCAGGAATCTTGTGTAGAATACATTTGTGCATGAATTCTACATTTTCTGGAGTCCTTACTAAATCGTCACTTTTTTAGCTCTCTGGATCACATTTTATGTAGGCAGGAAGCATTAAACTGATAATAGTGATGATAATAATAATTTTCTTTCTTTTCATGTATCATCAATTGCAAAATGCTGATCTTGTTTTTTTTGTAATCCTCACTGAAGTTTACTATATTTTCATTTCAGGTTCAAAGAAGTTCTTGAGGATCCATATGAAGATCTGAAAACTTTTCTCTCTGAGGCTTTAGGAGAAAGCCTGTCCAATAGAAATGTGAGTTGGCAGTACTTCTGTTTAGTGCTTGCATGTTTTGTAAACTTGCTGCTCATATTAGTTGTAATTTTTATATGTGTCCCTTTTGTCAGGGTGAGCTGGTAGCATTAGGCGTGAGTGTTGGACAAGGGGTAGTGTAGCATTGGCGTAATATACAGTGCTGTGGTAAGATATGCAGTATATCATAAGTATGATATGCTATGTGTGATTGGAAAGATGTTCAGTGCATCATTGACATAATACTCAGTGTATCATTGGTTTGTTATGCTGATAATCATTAGCATGATATGCTGTGTATCACTGGCGGATGATGCACACATTATCTAAGCCTAGAGCTAATGTTGTTATAATTGCTAATGGTGTTTCGAGATATGTGATGACTTGAACCTATTTGGAGTGCTGTGAACAACTTTTTCTGTCTTCTGCATTTGTTATGCAGGTTTTTCTTGTAGGCCTTAAGTATGATATCTACCTCAGATGTGAACTCTTCCACCTCGATGATATTTGTCATGTATGGATTGTTCATCACAGTAATAGAAGTGACATGAAAGATTGCACAAAAAAAGTTTTTGATAGTTGATGTTAATAATTGTTTGAGAGGCTACTTGTTGACATGATCACATATTTTTGGAGTTAATTGAGTTGCATTGAGCAGAAGAACTCAGACTGCGCCATCGTGTACTGCCGCACCAGGCTGGCTACACAGGAGGTGGCAGACGAGCTCACGAAGCGGGATATCTCAGCCAAGGCCTACCATGCTGGTGAGATGCTTGTGTCTTCTTGGTACTATGGTGGTGAGATGCTTGTGTCTTCTTGGTACTATGGTGGTGAGATGCGTGTGTCTTCTTGGTACTTTGGTGGTGAGATGCTTGTGTCTTCTTGGTACTTTGGTGGTGAGATGCTTGTGTCTTTTTGGTACTTAGGTGGTGAGATTCTTGTCTTCTTGGTACTTTGGTGGTGAGATGCTTGTGTCTTCTTGGTACTTTGGTAGTGAGAGTCTTGTCTTCTTGGTACTTTGGTGCTGGGATGCTTGTGTCTTTTTGGTACTTTACTGGTGAAATGCTCTTCTTAATTCTTGCCCTCATAACCCGATATGACACATTTTTTATTCTAATTAAAAAATATTTCCACTTAAACACCGGTCATTAGTTGTGTTGAGATTGTATATGCCTTATTCTGAAAGAAATTCGTCCCTTTGTTATGCCATGTATCAATGAAATTGATGGGATTTTGTTTATCGTTCTGATCATGTTGATCACAACTTTTTCACAAGTGTTGTAGGATTAGTACATACTGTGAACTTTATCAAAATTGATTGACCAAATGTTATATTTTAAAAATATTTAGTTTACAGTCATGGTTTTATTTTCCTATAATTACATATTCCATTATGTTATGAAGTAAAAGTTACATCAGGTTAAGACTTTTTCTTACTTGTCATCGTTTTGATCTTCTAACTTCGTACTGCATTCAATGCCGTTAGAGAGGATGGGCAAAATTATCACTCTGTTGCGTGCAGGGTTTGTGGTTTTCGATTTGTTCAAACCTGGACTAAACGCATGTTTAATCCAGTTCTAAAGTCAGGGTAAAATGGCGATCATAGGAGCCCTCAGTAACGACTACTGTTGCCTTGCTCCCCCTTAAAGCTTAAAATTTAGTTGTTTAATGGATTGTGGATTGTTTTCCTTAGTTAAACTGATTTTCATTGCTTTTTTGTTACTATAGAAAGAGGAAAAAGAGATGCGGGAAACTGATTAAGCTCGTATAGCTATCATATAATTTTTTGTAGATGCGTTATATTTTGCAATACGTTTTTATTTGCTGGGCTGGAGGATATGGCTTTTATTCCTTTTTATAACTTCTGTCGAGTTTTGCAAAGTCTGTAAGTTTTTTGCAATAATGGTTATGAACCTTATCGTAGTTGAGTGGATTTTCTATTGGAATGATTAGAGCCCTTATCATAGTTGTGTTTTTTTCGGTTTTTGCTCAGTGTTGATGACTGATCAAACCACTAAAGATCATGTTGTTTTGATCAGGTCTACCGGACAAAGAGCGAGCTGGGGTGCAGGAGAGTTGGATGAGCGGCGACGTGCCCGTCATCACAGCCACCATCTCCTTCGGCATGGGCGTCGACAAGGCTTCCGTCAGGTGACCCTCGCGTTCACTCTATACACCACTGTGGCTACAAATTATGGGTCTTGGTCTGCATTTTATTGACTCTTTTCTCCAAGTTTGAGTAGCAATATCGTGTAGGAACTATTAAGCACCACCATTGAAAAAAGATCCGTCTCTTTGGTCACTCGAGTGCTACATTGTAAATACCTCCACCTTTTGGATCGGTGACATTAATGGTGCAGTGTTGCTCCCATTAATGTTAGGTTGTCCTTTATCTTTTTTCTTCCTTAAGCAGACCTGCTTTTTCCATTTATTTCAACCTGGTGTCTTGATTCTGGTCTCTTGGAGATCCTCTGTTTTGTACGGTGCGTTTTTCGAGGGTCTGCATGTCTGCCTTCAGGCTGCGTGCTGGCAAGTCAGCAAGACGAGGGAACATAGAGGGTTCGGGGAAATGGTCTTCCGCATTTCTTCGGTTAATAAAAACAAAATAGATATGAAGAAGTGGCAAAATTATTATTGATTTGAAACAAAACAAAACTGCATCTGATATAGGTACAATCATAAAATATTAATGCTCTTGTTAATTTTTATTTACCTCACTTTTGTTTAACTAACGAATGTGTCTGACCATTTTGCTTCGCCCTGTGTATAAAAGAACATTATAAATGAATGGTCAGCATCGAACCTTGACGCCTTCGCGTGTACCACCTCTATACTTTTCATAACTTTATTTTGCCCAGCGTGAAGACGCTTGTTCACGTGTGGTGATAGCACGTGTTGACTTGAGCATGGTAGTAATGGCGAGGCCGGCAACTTCTGCTAATCGAACAACAAAAGCTAGTGAACTTCCTGAGAGATTTTTTAAAACGATTTTTTTGTGAAGGTGAGGTAGAATTTTTTCATCAGAGCTGAGATCTCAGACTTGGTGGGGTGTGATGAAGATGATTATTTTTCTCTCTCCTTCATCATCTCCGTGTCTTCAAAATTTTGGACTCCTTGGGGCACACAGCACTCTTGAGTGTCCTTGAGCACGTGAGTGTGCTGATATGCCTACCTTCATTCGCTAGCAACTGAACTTGGAACCATTAAGTCGAATCCCAGCCACTCGCACCAAAACGCTCGAGGAAGCTTTGTTATGGGGTTACTTTCCGAGTTAGACCGTTAGATCTAACTTTTTTCCTGTATCTCCTGCACGCCATTACACGGTGTCGCTGGCCTGTTCTAATGCGCACGGTGGTCTTTGTCGGATTATTTATGTTGTGTTGCACACCAGTTGCCGAGCGTAAGCCTCTTTGCAATGTTCGTGGAACAATTACAGGGGTAATAAACTTGTTAGTTGAGTTTAGTGTAAGTATTTGTTATATCTTGTAATTGAAATGCGTTTCGCTTTTCCCGGCTGATACATTTGCTTTTATCGATAATACCTGGTGCTGTTTACTGGACAAGGTCCTCGACTTTTATTCAGTTAGTAATCTTATTTGACACGTTGGTCGTGATGTGCGCCACATGTGTACATGCATAACTTTCCCAAAACGCGATGTGTCCATATATCATGGTACACGCCCATAAAAACATGTTTTTCAATTATATTTCCGTTTCCAATTGACCAATTCTATGGTACAAAACATTCAATTTGCAAGTAAAAGGCTTGAACCGGCTTCCAGCTCTGAAAACGTACTGCACTGATGAGCGCGGCAACGTGTTTAAGGAGGCAATGTGTTGAGGCGATGTATTGAGGTGTGTTCTGACAAACCTGAGAGTAAAAGTGTGCTCAGGATGAACTTGTGGTAAGAAACTCGGTTAGCATGGAGCGACAGAATCACGGTGGAGCATCTTCCCTTTAAACTATTACGTATTAATGGAACATGTTCATTGTGTTCCCATAAATATCTACCAAAATTGGCAAGCTGCTCCATTTAGGACAGACATAAGGTAATAGACTCAGCAGCAGAGCGTTGCCGAACTCTGAACACTTTTTATGAATGTATTGCTCGAAACTGTTATTTCAATTTTTTGCCTCTTTTCAGGCATCATGTTTTGTCATTCAGATGGTGAAATGAACTTCAGTATTACAAGCACAATTTTTTATGTTCAATTACATTCTCAACTTTATTTGCATTTTCCAAAGTACTAATTTTTATTTATTACCTTGCATACCCTTGAGGACAGAGGATAGGCAATAGGGTTAGGTTAGTTAGTTTAGTTAGGTTTGTCTATTGTATGGCGTCATCAGGGAGGTACTGTTAGCTTACCTCAGCCATAGACGGGACTCCTATATTTTATGCCCACTTTGCTTCCTTCAATTTCCTTACCTTCTTCGCTGTTGTTTCTTCCTCTTCATTTTGAACTTGATATTTCAATGCGTAAGGGATCTTGTGTGGGAACACATCTTGTGCATAAATTCCCAGATTTTTTCAGTCTTTCTAATTAAACTAACTAATAATCTTATTTAATCTCGTACGTTTAATGTCTGTGCTGCTTGCGGTAGCTGTGCATTATTTCCATCAGCATTTGTAGCTTTGTGGTGCAGGGTGTGCTTCTCACGTATGGTGTGCTTCATCTATCATCAAAAGCGTGCCCTCTGTTGCGTGTCTCCTTCACACCCCACGCTCGCTGCACAGCATCACCTGAGTTGTGTTTGTGCAGAGCGGTGGCTCACTGGTGTGTGCCGCAGAACATGGCCGCCTACTATCAGGAGTCCGGCCGGGCTGGCAGGGACGGGAAGGCCTCTCAGTGCCGGCTGTACTACAGCAAGAGGGAGCGGGACACCATCTCCTTCCTCATGAAGAAAGTCAGTTGTCCTGCCTGTCGCGTCTGTGTCTTGTGTTGCGACTACAGTAGTCCCTCGACTATCGCGGTGGTCACGTTCCAGAACCTTCGTGCGATTAGTAGGAACCCACAAAGCAGGAACAAGGCTGGGCTAGGTGATGCAACAGACAACCTAAATGTATATTTTCATCGTTTTAGTGGTAAAATCTTGATAAGACCACCGCTCTTTGAGCTTTTTATATACTTTTAAGCACTCTTACAATTCTCTTTTACACTTTTAAGTACTCTTACAAAACTTTTTTAAGTTATTGGATTTTGTGAAAGCAAACTTGCTTATCGAAACAGTCTTATACGTTGAAGAAAATGAATTCATACCCGCTCTTCAATGTAAATGAACCCGCAATGTATCGATGGAACTGCAACATTAATTTACATTGACTTCTTTCTAAAAAAAACAATGTACTGAGACCGCGATAGGCGAGCCGCGATGCGGCGAGGGATTACTGTGCACGGTTGCTTTAGTGTATAGCTAGTTATTATTCTTGTTGTGTGTCTTGATGCTAGTTTCTGTTATAGTCTTTTGCTCTGTTTGGTATCACCGACCCTAACTTGTGGCTTATTAATTTTGAAAAGTGTGTACGTTTTTAAATTCAAATTCTATGATCCTAAACTTTCTGTCATAATAACTTTGAAAATATCGTAACGAAAGATGCAGAAGCATCCCTACTCGTATTTGTATCTCTCTATAAACAACTTGAACAAATAAAAGGTCACACAATTAGGTTTTCGTGGTATGGATATTACAGATGAAAGCCTTCACTGCAGTGTTCAATGCTACTGCGTTTCCTGCTTTTCCCTATAAATAGACCACCGCTGTGGGGCGAGGAGCTTGAAACATGAGGCGTCTGTAGAGAATATAGAAGATTCTGAACAGCTACATGTAGCAGATCACTTAGGTTGCGTAAGAAAGTCTGCTCTATGTTAGAGTATGACTCAGTTTTACGTACTCCCTCCACGCTTGAACTGCCAAAGGAGGTTCAAGTAATACCAGAGGGTAAAAATTTTCCATATCAATGCAGAACGTACACTTGATGTGAAAAGGTTCAGTCATTCAATCAGTTTAGAATTTACTGAGGAGGACATTCACAAGAGAAAGTCTTCTCTGCCAACCCCTCATGCATGGCCTGCCCTCCTGGACCCTCGTATCTGCTTCACGCTCCTGCTGAGGTAGCTGAGAAGTGAGCCTGGTGACGCAGTTGGTGTGCAGGCTTGAAGGTGTTCCCTCACACTTCTTACTTTGTCTCTCCCTAAATTTTAAGAAGCTCCATTCCTGAGGATAGCTAACGTCTCTGTTGCTGTGCAGGACATAGCGGCGTCCAAAGATGAGAGGAAGATCAATACGGCGAAGGCAGCTGTGAAAAGCTTCGGAGAGGTCATTAAATTTTGCGAAGAGCCTAAGTGAGTACCTAAGTATCTTGCGTTGGAGTGACCTCCTGCTTGTTGGAGAAATTCATTTATTTTCTTGCAATATTTTTACCATTGTGAATCATACGTTCTTCAGTTCTGGAGTGGAAAGGTTTTCAATGGGTTATTTATTCACGGCAAATACGTTTGTCATATAAGAGCTGCTATACTAAAAATTTGGTGAATTGTAGTGTAGCAAAGATTTGCCAACGAACAGAAAGTTCTAATTTTTACGGTCACTTTTGAAGCAGTCTTTCGATAATCTATACAACGATCCCATGATTTTTTGTTAGTGCCCCAAATGATACTTTGTAATCATTTTCGGCATATGTGTCGAGGACCTCTTTCGATTCTGTCCAGGTCTTTTTAACCTTAGCAAAACGGCGCTCCTCTCAGTTGGAATTTAATTTTATTTTATTTCAAATGAGGTCTTGTAAATACGGTGAAAACGGTAAAGTGCAGGAAGGTACGGAACGCTTTTGATGTTTATGAAAATCATGATTGTTCATCAAGGAGAAATGTATAAGTGACTGAAACCATCATCTTTGTTGGCTGCTGTTTGTTCATCCTTGAGGCTTTGCACTACAGAAAGGCTTTGCTTTGGCTCGTATCATTATCTCTGAACGCCTCCTGAAGGATACGGTGGGTTTCTACAGCGCTTTTTTGTGTCTGAAACGTTAGATTGATGTAGATCTTTGCTCAGTGTAATAAGTCATATTGGATTACAATCGTTTCTGTTCCTGCGTATACGTATCTGTTATTGATTTACAGTAAAATTTATTAAACTTGTGCCAGCTTTTGGACAGGTAATGTGCCAATTTTTAAGGTAAAATATTTAGTATTATCCCCTCATGCTGACCGCAAATGACGTATTTTCAGGTGTCACGTGTTTTCAATTTCTGAGTCTCGTTCATTTTGTTGTGTACATATCGCAGCTGTCGGCACTACAGTTTCTGCAAGCACTTCGGCGAGCAGGGGGGGCTGGACGGCAGTGTGGGCACGTCTCGTACGTGTGGCAGCCACTGCGACTACTGCACCAACACCAGAGGTGTCGAGAGACTCATGGTGGGTGAAGGGCTACTTATGAAACTGTTTTGTTGTCTCTAAAGTGTCAACGTCTCTGCTGCACAGGAGCAGATCGTGCTTTCCGACTGACTCCCTTAAGCCCAAACGGTTCAGTTTAGAAATTTTCTGTGAGCGCTGTGAAGAACGACTCGATGTGGAGAAATTGTTGTTTGGGAGTAGTGTATTTTCAGAGTAACTTTCATTTAAAAGGAGCGTTCATTTTTGTTTAGAGCTTCTATCTTTATGAAATTCCCCATAGATTCATATGTAACCCTCCTCTTTGTGGGGCGTCTAGTGATCCTCTCTATTGTATCCTTATTTCAGTTTTTCATGGATGGGAAGTCATATATACCGTCTTTAAAAGATTAACTGTAATAAGAATATTAACTGTGATGGTATTAGAACCATTAGACTATATGTGGTTTTTCTGTATATGTGATTCTTCCTGCAAGTCGGTGTCATAATAATGAAGTCAAATAAATTTTTAAAATTAGAGCAAACATTCAGGGCTTTACGAGTTAAACTGGTGGTAAAATTGTGTCTAAGCGCATCAATTGGGTTTGTTTATTAATGAATCTATTGCAGCAGTCCCTTTTATGATTTGGTTTAGGATCACTAAAGATTAGTCTCTTAATTACCGTAGGTTGCAGTTGCACATCACTTCTTTTATGGGGTCATGCGGCCGGTGTGTGCGATAATGTAGTTGAGGTGAAAGTATACACTTGTGTAGTTAAGATGAAAGACGTTATAGTATGTTTCGTACAGGGTGCTGAATTTGAATAGAATGTCTTCAGGATGAGAATGCGTTGCTCAGTTCTAAACTGCTCATAATCCATTCCACGCAAGCATTTTGAAAATAGAAAAGTAAAAGTAATAATAGGACTGAAGACAAATAGCAGGCTTGGTAAAACATGCCTTCATGCTTCAAAACAAGGGTTGCCCAATTAAAATGTTTTTTGCTAATGGAACACCCTATAGTTTACGTATAGTGTATCATTCTCTTGATGAATTTTCATTTCGGTACTCAGTTCATCTGACCATACTTTTCCAATCCTAATTCCGAACGGATCATCGTTCACTTTCCCCCCTTTGCTACAGTGAGTCTCTCAGGTCCCCGTGTCCTCAGAAAGAGTCCTAAGTGGAACGCTTGAACTTTCAACCTAGTCTTGATATTAAATTAAAATTTGAGATTTGTTACACGCGTTTTCTGTTACTCGTGGTTTATTGCGAATAACTTGCCTGCCTAGGGAACATAGCGATCACGTCTCATCTGTTACGAAGCTCAGACATGAGCTCATTTTATGACGTGCGCATTACGCGCTAGACCTTGTACCCTGGACGGGACCTTGTGTTGGTGCAGGTGGCGTGGCAGGGAGCGCTGCTGCGGCGCGACACGGAGCAGTTCTCGCGCCCTGTGTCCCGCAGCAACGGATGCGAGGACCCTGAGCTCTACGGGGGCGGGCGCCGCGGCCAGAAAAGGTGACTACGCACGCACGCACGGGCTTTTCTATTCTCTTGAGATTGTTCTGTTTTCTCAATTGAATCTTGTAAATGTTCTTGCCGATATTCCCGGCAAACTTTTCTATATTCCCGGTAATCCTGTGTATATTCCCGCAAGTCATGTTCCAATTCTCGCAGGTCATATTCCAATTCTCGCAGGTCATATTCCAATTCTCGCAGGTCATATTCCAATTCTCGAAAGTCGTATTCCAATTCTCGAAAGTCATATTCCAATTCTCGCAAGTCATATTCCAATTCTCGCAAGTCATATCCCAATTCTCGCGCCAATTCCCAATTCTCGCAAGTCATACCCATATTCTCGCTAATCATGTCAAAACTAGGTACATAGGTACATCGTTGGTGGGTGATAGTGGGCGTACGGCTCGTTTTTGCTTTTTCTCTAATGCATCGAAAGAACCGAAATTTGTTGTGTGTTCATCTGTGTGACTGGAAGGACTTCTCTGTCTTGTATTAAACGTGAACTCCAGTGCGATGAGAATCGCGTGAATGTCGCTTTCCTAATGTGGATTTCACTTAGCATAACGTGCTCCAATAATTCTATGAATTATTTATGAAGATCCGAGGCTGCACGTACTGGTGTGCCCTGTGAAATATTCAAAAGCTAAATATTTGAAGCCCTCCTATACACCATAAGTTGTTCACCATAGAAAACCTAGCTCTCCTGCCAGATTAACTTGCGTCGTTAGAGAGTGCAGGAGGAAGTAGAGAAACGTTCATTTTATTTGATGGAAAAGAATCAGACTTCAATGGGGGGCTATTTCATACTAAATTACTATGTAGTGCAAAATGTTTTGAAATACATCTCCGTTGGTAATTATGAAAAATTTGTGGAAGTATTTATTTGAAGTTCTGTAACTTTCTGACCTTCGCTCTAACTTTGTATNGTTCGAACTGTAATTTTAATTTAACATCAGGCTGAAGACCATCAAGTACGTCGTTTCCTGTACAATTGATATTCTATGTGACTGCCTGCAGAGAGGCCGAGGCGTACGCCGAGAGCGAGGGGTTTGACGAGCGCGAGTTCGAGCGGTCAGAAAAGCAGCGTCGTTTGGCCGTCGTTTCGGAGCAGTTCGCTCTCAGGAGAAAGCAGCGTCAGGCCTCTGAGGCAGCGGCCGGCAGCAGCAGCAGCAGCAGCAGCAGCAGCAGCAGTAACTCCTCCTCAAAAAGCAAGAGCAAAGTTGCAGAGAAGCTCAGAGCAGAGGAGGAGCTGAAGGACCAGCTCAGTAGGACTAAGCTCAAAGCTGCCGAATTCACTGCCTCGAAAATCGTCGGACTCACTGTTTCAGTAAGTAGATTTTTGTCTTGTAGAAATGTAAATGTAATGTGCAATACTCGCCTGATTAGTGAACGTAAACGAATACAAATGTGTTAAATTGACCATGATTATGAGCGGCAAGCTAATTGGACAATGGGTCAAATGAGTATTTTTTAAAATTTTGTGGCAGTTAAATATTATAAAATTTATTGCACTTACTAGCATCAAAGGTAAAGAAACTTTCGAAAGCAATTGCTCGAGGAAAGATGTTATTCGAACAATCACTCACCGTTGTTGTTGATAAGCTCCAGGAAAAAAATTGTCACCCCATTTTTTTCGAGCCTTAGTTGTTAACTACGTTCATCAATCGCTCTTCAAAGCTATCACTCAAGTTTAGGTTATATGCAATTATTGAACAGGCATCGGTTTCAGTCTTCATCCAGAGCTAGCAAGGTATAGAATTGTTCCTTAGTTGCTCCACGACGATGGGACGAAAGCAACACTTCTCGGTATGGTAAAAAGGGGCTATTGTATTTGATCGGGCTGAGGGACATCCAATGAAGGAAGAAGTGGAATTCACTGGTGTTTCATGCCG